>JAEIFT010000330.1:0-293994 GCA_018904225.1 Lordiphosa mommai | reverse complement strand
CCGGAAAATTCTATAAGGAACAAACTATTTTTATCCAATTGACTTCAAAATCGGTGTGTAAGAATTAGTATACAAAATAATTAGACAAGTGACTTTTTGATGTTGGCAAATTCGCTTAAAAGGTTGGGAAATGCCTGGAAAATTCTATATGGAAAAACTATTTTCATCCTTTTAACTTCATACTCGCTTGTAGAAAGTATGCAATATATTTAAAAATAGATTTTTTTGGAAATCCGTCCGAAAGTTCAGGAAATGCCCGGAAAATTCTTTATGAAAAAAAATTTCATCCAATTGACTTCATTGAAAAGTTAGTATGCTAAATAATTGAACATTTAGTTTTCAGTTGTTGGAAAATCAGCCCCAGGAAGAGGAAATGCACGGAAAGTTCTTTATGGAAAACTATTTTTCATCCGATTGACCTAAAATTTAGTTTGTAAGGATTAGTATACACAATAATTCGACATGTTGGTTTGCTGATGATGGAAAATCCACTCACTAGGAAAATGCCTGAAAATTCTATATATAAAAAACTATTATTCATTCAATTGACTTCAAACTCGGCTACTAAATACGTAGTTTTTAAAATAATTACACAGGGCAACAAAATGACCATTTTTGTGAGGTCTGGCCTTCTCGATGCAAAATTATATTCCTGTTCTGCGCCCTGATTCCAAAAGTGTTCTCGGTTTTTCTCCATCAGCACTTGTTTTCAAGAAATCGCGAAAAAATCCATTTTTGCAGTTCTTTTTAGATTATGGAAGGAATGTTATTGTTCATTTTTTTGACTATTAATGTAAGAGCTATGTTAAATCGAGTAGCCTTTTCATATTTCCTATACACCTTTTTGTGAATTAATCTAATAGTCCTGCCATAAATTTTCATTCACTTTTTCGTGAAAGTCCGGTTGTGTAGCTTAGTCCAACAAGCTGATAAAAGTGCAACAAAATTCGTAAAAATAGCGGATATGTTAGGCTATATGCTAAAATAGATGTTTCAATTTTACGATTTATGCAAAAATTTGCCATAAATTGAGAAAAAATTATCTTCAAGGTCCAATTTAGTCACTTTCGGGTTTGCTGATGCGGCTCACTTGATTTTTTATGGCTGCATTGATGTTATGAAGTACCGCATAAAACTTATAAACCTACAAATTTGTGCTTGGTGTGACCCCCATAATTTTCCATAAGCTTAAAAAACAGCAAAATGGTTTTTCCGCGATTTCTCGTAACCAAGAGCTGATGGAAAAAAACCGAGACCAGTTTTGGAATCAGGGCACTAACAGGAACAGAATTTTGCATCCAGAAGGCCAGACCGAAATGGCTGTTGCCCTGTGTTATCCAAGAGATTTTCCGATGCTAGAAAATAGGTCTCCTGGGTGGGAAAATTCGCCGAAAATTCCAAATGTAAATTGATAGATTTTAAATTGAGTTTGTGCGCACATTATGAAAAATAATTTGACATATGAATTTTCGGTGAGGGAATGGAGGTGTGGCTGGGTTCAGAGCTGAATAAATATCGATTTGTAAGCTAGAAGGGCCGAATAGATGAAGAAATAATTTTCTCATTTCGGGAAATTAACCCTCAATGTCGGAAAAGGCGAGGCAGGCGAGTTTTTCGATCCGATCCAAATAATTTTTGAATTTAAAAATATGGGAAAATATTTTTTTATTTTTGTCATTTGCTAGTTGTAATTCCCAAACAGTTAAGGCCTCTCGACTTGAATACAGTTTTCAATGAAAATGTATTTTAGTTATTCTTTCATAGCCCACTCTGACCTAGAACCGCCTAGCAAACCCCATTCGAAAATGGTTTAAGTGAGGTCAGATTGGTTGGGTCGTCCCCCTTCATTTTGATAAGGTGGTTTCAATCCACTTTGTTGCCAGATAAGCTAACAAATTATTGGGGTAATGGTTGTTGGTGTTAATTTTTCTAATGTCCTGTCCGCAAAAACCACGTGTCATACTCTGGTCCTTAGAGTTCAAACTGAAAATATCGTGTTCACTCAAGATTCCTGAAAGCATTGCATGTTTGGCTGCGTGACTTTTTTTTTAGTCTATGGCGGAATAGGGCCAGCTATATATGAATGTATGGATGGGTATATGTGTATGTGTGTATTTGTAGCTCTCCTTGAAAAAAGCAGTTGGTCACGAAGGTTCGACCAAGAAAAGGCTTGCCCATCGCATTTAGGGCAACATTTAATGGCCACTGGCTATAAGGCTGTTTTCACTCCTGGATGTCCAGGTGTGTGTGTGTGTGTGTGTGTGTGTGCGTGAGAGTAAAAGTTGACGTTTGTTGGTGCCAACTAAGAAAGTGATTAAATCAGCACGATATTTTGTAGGTGTGCGCTCGGCGCACTCACCCATTATATTTCTTCCTTGTGACTTTGTGTTTGTATGTATGTATGTATGTATGTATATATCTGTTCTAAATTGACTTTTCGCCTGGACAAAAACCAAAAAATGACGACATCGCGTTCTGCTCATTGGGAAGCTTTACCTACTGCATGTTTATAAACAATATTATTATGTGCGGGTAAAAATATATATGTATGTATATATGTAAGTATGTATATATACCACCAGTCAAGGTGTGTTTGGCATTACGTAAACTAAAAACTTTGGCCTGCCACTAATTTCCACCTGCCTTTGTGTGTGTGTGTGTGAGCCACAGGCAAACTCTAAAACTAATTTAACTGCGTATAATAATTCTTTTGGTACATATAAACAGGTAAATATATTAATACATACCTACTACTTACCCTTACCTAATTACAGGGCTTGTATGCAAATGCGTGTGGAGTTCATTATAATGTGTCACATATCAACTTGATTTTAGCGGCGACCCATAAAAAAATTACCAAAAAAAAAAGAATCCTTCACAGCAAAATTCCAAGTGAAAATCAGATTATACAGAGAACCTTTTTCTACTTTAACAAACTCAGAACAAACGAGAAACTAATTCGAAAAAGATAAAAGCGGTTTAAACTCGAAAGTTTTCGAAATATACTTGAAGAACTTTAAAAACAACTGATTTAACCGGATAAAAATATATAGTATTTAGATATCAGATATTTAAAAATTTTTAAATCATTGATAATAAAAAAAATTTTCTTAGTAGAATTAACTTTTTCAGACTGATCGGTCCTATGGGCAGCTATATGCTATAGTCATCCGATTTTGATGGATTTTTCCATAATTATGTGAAAACATATAAAACTAATAAATACCACGATTGGTGATGCTACAATGGAAAACAAAGAAAGTTTTTCTCACTAGATCTAGTTTTTTGACCGACCGGTTATATGACAGCTATATGATATAGTCATCCGATTTTGATAAATTTTTCAGAATTATGTGAAAGCATATAAAAATTACATATACCAAGATAAGCGACGCTACGATGGAAAACAAAAAAGAATTTTTCTCACTTTTCCGACCGATCGTTCCTATGGCAGCTATATGATATAGTCATCTGATCCGGCCGGTTCCGCTATAGTTGGGTGCAGTAAAAAGAAGACTCTGTGCAAAATTTCAGTTCGATAGCTTTAAAACTGAGGGACTAGTTCGCGGAATTGAACTCAGCTCGTCGTCCTGATCAAGAATATATATAGTTTATGGGGTCGGAAATGAATATTTCTATGCGTTACAAACTTCAGAAATAATATACACTTTTCGAAGTGTATAAAAATATTTCACAAGATCTGTTTAAAAACACGAAGTTTTCGAGGATAAGTAGGTCAGCCGTGTGATATGTATTTCAAATTGCGTATAAAAACACACAAAATCAAGGATACAGCGAATTTCGTAATAGTGTCACTCGACTGCTGGGCTCTTACATGTAAAGTCTAAAGGAGTTTTCGCTTCAAGGTCACACATACTTTTTCAGACCATCTTTGGTATAAAAAGCAGTAAGAAAGTCGGTCAAGACCGACTGTAATATATTCTGTGCCTGTCAAAGTTTGCATATAACTGATAACTTTAAAGCAGGGACCGTAACGGTTATAAGTTTTATTAAAAAAGTCATTATTTACCAGTTAAATTGTGCGTTTTATTACACTAGTTTACAGCGAAAAAGACCCATTGAACCCATTATTTTTATACTCTGTACCGAAGGTACATAGAGTATATTGAGTTGGTCCAAATGTATGTAACAGGCAGAAGGAAGCATCTCCGACCCTATAAAGTATATATATTCTTGATCAGCATCAACAGCCGAGTCGATATAGACATGTCCGTCAGTCCGTATGAAAGCTGAGATCTCAGAGATGGTAAGAGATAGAGGTTTGAGGTGTATGGAACATATATTTCTTATACTTGCAGGCAGATCAAGTTTAGTTTTGATTTTTGCCACGCCCCCTGCCTCCCCCGCAAATTGAAAAAAACCTCATATCTTCCACAATTTTGGAGTTAGGTTGTTTGAACAACCTAGACAAATATTCTACTCATAATTTCTTATCAAGCCCCCATACATCGTTTTCCGATCAGATGAACGATAGTAGAGTTGCCACCCCCGCAATTTAAAAACACCTCAAATATCCCGCAATTTTGGAGTTAGGTTGATCGAACCTTTTAGACATATTTTCTACTCATCATTTTTTATCGAACCCCAATACATTGTTTTCCGATCAGATGAACGATATTAGAGTTGCCACCCCCACAATTTGAAACAAGTAAGAAAGTCGGTCAAGCCCGACTGTAATATACTCTGTACCTGTTTGTATGTAACTGATAACTTTAAAGTGTGAGGTTTTTTTAAAATCTGGGGGTGGCAACTCTTTCGACTATCGTTCATCTGGTTGAAAAACGATGTACGGGCTCGATAAGTAATGATGGGGTAGAACTACCCTAGTACATAACTTGTAAAATAATAAAATTTGTATATAATTTCCTATTAACATAAACATATCTATATTAGTCACGCGGGAATCACGCGTGATTTCTGACCGCAGGCCATCTCAATTGCATATCTCCTCTCATACTTCGTCTTTGCCTACTTACACAAATATCTATTGGAAAGAAGGGAGGGGGAAACTGAAAGCGGCGCAGTCCAGTAAGCTATTGCCCTCTCGCTCTCTCTTTCTCGTAAGTGGCCGCGGTGTTGTTGTTGTCGTTGCATTAAATTTTCTTTTACATATAGCGCCACTATTGTTCATCTGATCGGAAAACGATGTATGGGGGCTTGATAAGAAATGATGAGTAGAATATATGTCTAAAAGGTTCGAACAACGTAACTCCAAAATTGTGGAAGATATTCAGTTTTTTTTAATTTGCGGGGGAGGGAGGGTGCGTGGCAAAAATCAAAACTAAACTTGATCTGCCTGCAAGTATAAGAAATATATGTTCCATACACTTCAAACCTCTATCTCTTACCATCTCTGAGATCTCTTCGTTCATACGGACAGACGGACATGGCTATATCGACTCGGCTGTTGATGCTGATCAAGAATATATATACTTTATGGTTTCGGAGATGCTTCCTTCTGGCTGTTACATACATTTGCACAAACCCAATATACTCTGTGTACCTTCGGTACAGAGTATAAAAAATCTAATATCTTCCACAATTTTAAAGACAGATTATTAGAACCTTTTAGGCATATATTTTAATCGTCATTACTTATCGATCCACCATACACCGTTTCCAGATCAGATGAACGATATTCGAGTTATAAGCAAATCAAATAATTACGCTGGGCAGCACTTGCACAATTTGTGTGACCTCACACTTTAAAGTTATTAGTTATATACAAACAGGTACAGAGTATACTACAGTTGGGTTTAACCGACTTTCTTACTAGTTTAGTTAGAATTTTGTAATAGTTTTTCGGTAGGTTCCCTTGGATTTGAAGTCATATTTCGAGTTAGAAACTTAAGATAGAGTCAATCAAGGTATTCATCAAATGGGTATGCAATTCCTTATAATTTATTTGAACTGAAAATAAAAAAAAAAAATCGGAACAAGTGAAAAGCCCCAGTGATAAGGATTTAAAGCTAAGGGGTAAATTAAATGAACATAATTAAGAAAAATCTAAACCAAGTCTCGGTGCTAGTTCGTGCACTCTAAAGAAATGGGTTTTTTAAAAAATTAATGAAGCCAGCAGCTTAGTTCTGAATAGAATATTTAAGAAGTACAGGATAAATTCACGAAAATAACAAACGAGTTTACCTAGTCTGTGCTACAATCTAGAAAAAAAAAACACATAAATGGTTGGGTTTTCGTACAAATAAAAATTAAATATATAAAGAAAATTAAGTCCGTGCTGTTCGAAAGCGAACAACTGACTGAGATTTCAGATTCAAAAATTCTATTCTCTAGATGCCTTTGGAAAGGGGCCTACTTGGTTAAAAAGATTTTCAAATTATTTTAAAAAAGCCTACTAGGTTACTACGTTTTTAAAATCTATACCGAAGGTACAAAGAGTTTGTGCAAATGTAACTGACAACCAGAAGTTAGCATCTACGACCAGATAAAGTGGATATTTTGATAAAACCAGAATACAGAAATACAAAACAGACAGGGAGCAACAACAAAATACATGCAGTGTGCGCGATCAATTCGACGCTCGCTATTGTGGGAGCTAAAATTTCTAGCCCACCTCTTAAATAGGGTATAAGTAAGAATATATATTCTTGTTCAGCATCCGTATGAACAAACTAGAGGTGCGCGCTTGAGCGATTTTTCCTTTACGTAACGCACGATTCAATTAATGAAAATCTCTTAACGCACGATTTACGCAGGGAATTTTTTTTAGCGTTTTGCGTCATGCACGATTCATGTACAATTAAAGGAGAGGTCCAGAATGATCACGCACGATCAACCAACCCCTACCGTTTTAATGGCAGCTATATGCTATAGTCATCCGATTTTGATCAATTTTTCTAGAATTGTGTGGAAGCATATAAAACTAATATATACCACAACAAAACAAGTTTTTCTCACTAGAACTATTTTTTAGACCGATCGTTCCTATGTCAGCTATATGATATAGTCATCCGATCTGGCCGATTCCGACAAAAGTGCAGCCTGTGTGTATTTAAAGACTTTTTGCGAAATTTGGTCAAGATAGCTTTAAAACTGAGGGAGGGGATAGCATAGAAACAGACATACAGACGGACATGGCTAGATCGACTCAGCTCGTCATGCTGATCAAGAATATATATACTTTGTGGGGTCGCAGATGCTTCCTTCTATGCATTACAAACATCTTGACAATTTTAATATGCCCTCTGCAAGGGTATAAAAACAGATGACTGACGTATTTATGCTGACGAGAAGAAAATTTGCACTGTAAAATCATTACATTGTTTTGGCCATGTAATCTCACCTTAAAATATGCTAAATGATAATGATGAATCAAAAAACCACATGCCAGCATCAGGCAAGAATACCCACAATTTGAATCCACTGCCAGTTACTTGTTCACAAGTTCACTGGACTGGTTCATTTTGTATGTAATCGAATATGCTTATCGATAACTTTTAGTCGATTCGTGTGTTTCTTGTTTGTGGGTGGCTTTAATCACAACAAATAAATAAATTTATGAATTTCCTGAGACAAGTGCAAAATACAATACGCCTGGCAAGTTCTAAGCGTAACAATAATAATAATTGCAGCATATGTATGTGCACATGTGTATATTAAAGCAGATAAAAAGAAGCAGCCGCGTTTCGTTGGGCCGGCAATTGTTGTTGTTGTTGTTTTGTGGATGCGCGCACGTGTTAATATATATATATGTACATATAAATGCAAGATGAAGACAATATATGTTATTAAATGCAACGAAAATATAAATCAAAATAAAAAGTGATAGGCTTAACCAAAGGCCACAAAAATATGTGCGGCTGAGGGAAAATCACACACACACATGCTTGCATATACAGAGGAGTGTATGTGTGTGTTTATCGCTGGACATATATTACATTAAAGAATCCGTCAGATCGGCTTTTTGTATTGGCAAAGTCTTATTGTTTACCCATTGGCATTGTCCATAATAGAGATGAGCGCGTGTCAAATATTTTAAACACGACTGTAACACGAATGGCAAATGTTAGTCACTCTTTTAGAGCCCGATAGATATCGGGCAGCTGCTATGTGTCAGACTGGGATTAATCCCGAAACGAATATCGGTTCCAGTACGTACTAAAATGGGAATATCGGTTAAAGATTATATTTTGGTTTTTAGTTTATTTCAGATTTCGGTTCCGATACGGTACACAGATTTTTATTTCGGTATACCGACGTACAAGTATTATTTTTTTTTAATATTAAAAAATTTAAATTATTTCAAGATATCCAAAAATTTAATGAATGTAATAGAACTAAAAAATTTTTTCTTAGAATATGATATTTAAAAAACGTTTTTTTTTAATATACACATATCTAGCCTTTTTTATTTTTGGACGAACACGCTTCTTATAGTATCCCCTACACTCAGAAAAAAATCTAAGAAATTCTCTATTTCCAGACAATCGCGACTTTCTTATAAAGCTGACAAATATTTCTTAATAAAGGTTCAGAATAATCCGCTCTAAAATCTGTCGTATCTCCGTTAAAAATAGAGATCTTTAGCGATTTGGATAAATTTGCACCCTTACTATAAGACTATGGTCCAATATAGCTCATAATACGCTGGTAAAATACTTAATTTACCCCATCAGCTCTTAAAAACACCAAAACAGATTACATAACATTTTTCGAAATATTAAAATCCAGAAATTTTATTTCTTAAATTTATATTCTAATTTTTCGAACATTTCTTTATTCAAGGAGGATTTTTTAAGACTTCGAAATTTTTATATTTCATTATAGGGTTAAAATTTACCAGAAAAAAATTTTTTCCGCTTTTTTAGAAATTTTTTTTCTATATTTTATATATCTTAAAAAGAGAATATGATCATGATTATTTATTAAGGGCGATTGATATTTTTATAGTTGAAATATATATTTGAAATAATCATTAATCAATAAAATAAATAATAAGAAACCGAAACAATACCGGTATTAGCGTTTCGGTATGGTTCCGATTTTTTCGGTTCCTATTATAACGATTAACGGTTTTCAGTTCTCAAAACAAATTTTAATATCGGTTCCGGTTTCGATACCGGTGCGTGGCTTACGTTATTATTTTCATAAATTTTACTCTGTTATTTGTAATTTTATGTGACAGATAGTGCTATGTAGGAGATGTGAAATCGCCTCTAAAAAAAATTAATTATAAATAAAGTCGTGCGTGCGTGTTTGAAATATGTCATTCGTGTTACAGTCGTGTCGTGTTCAAAATATTCCCCGTCTTTAGCACCTACCTTAAGATAAAGCTAAATGAAACTTGTCTATAAAATGAACCGATCCGTGTTCTTTTTGCACTTTTCGGTTTGATATTTTGAAAAGAATTCGCGATTCGGTTCAGTTCCGACACGGTAAACTGTCTCCCAGCGCTATCTTCATTTTAAATATTATTCCAGCGGCGTTGTGACCTCATTTTAAAACATCAATTAGCGTTCAATCCGCCTAACCAAATCAAAGAACTTTCGTATTGGTCAAAAATGACTTTACCCAAACATTTTCGTCATGCCCAAACGCAACACGGCGATGAGTCAGTGGATATTGGACACATTTTCATGTACCGATCGATGATGTCCACTGATTCCTCATCCATGAATAGAAATGAGGAAAATGCGGAATCTCCAGAAGATATGGAATTGAAAACTGAATCACCACCAGAAGCTGATTCGGCAGAATGTGTTTGGTTTCATGAAATCGATGGCACAAATTCGAATAATAGCAGTGATCAGCTGGTAAGTAAACATATAACGCGATTTATAATAATTAACTAAAAAATCATTTTAAGAAGATTAAATTCGCACTCACAGAATAAAACAATTGATATTATATGGGGATTATTTTTTTGATTGTTCATTCCATTTTGAGTGCGAAATGAAATTTCTGCCTAAAAATATAGTAAATAAAAATATCGTTAAAAAATTAACTAGTTCAAAATGAGCTATATTTCAAAAATTGACAAAGGAACTAGTTCAAAAATTAACTTTATTTCAAAAATGGACAAAGGAACTATTTCAAAAATGAACTAGTTTAAAAATGATCTAGTTCAAAAATGAACTAGTTCAAAAAAATAACTAGTTCAAAAATTAACTAGTTTAAAAATGAACTAATTTTAAAAATTACTATACTAAAAACTTTAGTAAAAACCAAATAGTTCATCAAAAAATTTACTAATGAACTAAGTCATTAAAAATAATCTAGAGTTTTTAACTCTTTTTATGACCACTCTAAGACGTAGCTTGCTCTACTGACATCACCTTATATAATTACACCATGGTGGAAATGAGAGATTGGCGCGGGACGTAATTCTCGCGGGAGTCCCAAATCTTAAAGGATTCTTTTTAGTAGGAAATCACAAGGAATATTTTTTAAATTTATAATTAATTTATTTTATGACGTCCCAAAAATTTTAAAATAATTCTGACCTGCCTGAGGAACCACATTTTGCGACCAATCGGAAAAATTTTGGAACAAAATAATAACTTAATAACCCTGAATACCTGAAGTTGCCATAAATTTGTACGGCCAAGTTAAACATTTTCCAAACAATTTGTTCGGTGTCTACATATATATATACATTTTGCCACTTACCCACCCACATTAGGGGACAATAGAAGCCACATTTCCACTTTCATCCAGTCAAAAAAAAAAAAAAAAAAAATACACAAAAATCTCACAAAAGCAAAAAGCAAAGCTAACAAAATATTTATGAGCTTGAATTTTTAATATCGCTTCCTAGTCCGATTGTTTGGCCAAATATAAAATCAGGTGAGAGTTCAAACATTCAATCCCTCCATCCATATTTTATGACAAGCTCCGCTCGTCACTTATGCGAAATGCTTGCGACTGCATTTCAACATATACCAAAGGGCGTACGTACGTATACGTACGTATATCTTCGGGGAGACGGAATCCTCAAAACAATTTAGCCAAGTCCTCCCGTTGGTGGTGAATGTGACTCTCGGTCGAACACACGTAACTTGGTTATGCAATTTTATTGGCATCCGGGGAAATTTCTA
The DNA here is from genome assembly GCA_018904225.1 of Lordiphosa mommai. Classification (NCBI taxonomy): domain Eukaryota; kingdom Metazoa; phylum Arthropoda; class Insecta; order Diptera; family Drosophilidae; genus Lordiphosa; species Lordiphosa mommai. The sequence continues at coordinate 282,916 of JAEIFT010000330.1, read as the reverse complement.
TACAGCAACTGCATTTGCGCATTAAAACAATATTAGCACTTAATTAAAAAGTTAATTAGAAAGAAGTAAATGCAATTTGTTGGTGCATCAATTAAATCACTTGGCCTGTTAAAGCTGTGGAAGTTGGTTTGATGAATAGTTTGGAAGTTATTGAACTTGGTTCACAAATTGCAGACTTTAAAAAGTTGGAAAAGTTTGTAAAATTAATTTAAGTTTTTTGGGAAATATTAAAAATGTTTTTTTTTAATTTTTTGATGTGAAACATCTTTGATTTCGGTACGGAAGATTTTTGTTAGGGGTAAAATTAAGTATCAAAATTGTTTGAAACATTGTTTTACAACACAGTTTTCCACTTTGTTTCCAACATTGTTTCCAAAACTGTTTTGCGACACTATTTTCCAACACTGTTTTTCCGCACTGTATTCCAACACTGTTTTCCAACTGTTTTTAACACTGTCTTCCAACACTGTTTTCCAACAGTTGAAGAAATTTAAAATAAATTTAATTGTTTTGCATTAAAAATGTTTTTTTTTACAGTACTATTTTCCAACACTGTATTTATCAGTGTTTTCCAACACACTTTTTTAAACATTGATTTTCAATACTGTTTTTCATTATTGTTTCCCAACATTTTTTCCAACACTGTTTTGGGACAATTTATTCCAAGACTATTTTCCAACACTATTCTTTAACTTTGTGTTCCAACAATATTTTATAGCACTGTTTCCGACATTGTTTTCAAATACTGTTGTCCAACACAGTTTTTGAACACTGTTTTCCAACACTATTTTCAACAGTGTTTTCCAACTCTCTTTTTTTAACACTGTTTTTCAAAACTGTTTCCAACACCATTTTCAACCGTGTTTTCCAACTCTCTTTTTTGGAAACTGTTTTTCAAAATTGTTTCCAACACATGTATCCAACACAGGTGTTCAACAATGTTTTCCAACACTATTTTCAACAGTGTTTTCCAACTCCCTTTTTTTAACACTGTTTTTCAACATTGTTTCCCAACATTTTTTCTAACACTGTTTTGAAACAATTTTTTCCAAGACTATTTTCCAACACTATTCTTTAATTTTGTTTTCCAACAATATTTTATATTGTTATATATTATGTTTCCGACATTGTTTTCTAACACTGTTGTCCAACACAGTTTTTCAACACTGTTTTCCAACACTATTTTCAACAGTGTATTCCAACTCTCTTTTTTGGAATCCCAACACAGGTGTTCAACAATGTTTTCCCACACTGTTTTCAACAGTGTTTTCCATCTCCCTTTTTTGAACACTGTTTTTCAACATTGTTTCCCAACATTGTTTCCAACACTGTTTACGAACACTGTTTTCTAACACTGTTTTTTAACTCTGCTTTCCAACAGTGTTTTCCAACTCTCTTTTTGGAACACTGTTTTTCAAAATTGTTTCCAACACTGTTTTCCTATACTGTTTTCCAACACCGTTTTTCAACACTGTTTTCCAACACTATTTTCAACAGTGTTTTCCAACTCTCTTTTATTTGGACAATGTTTTTCAAAATTGTTTTAAACAGTGTTTTTTAACACTGTTTTCCAACACAGGTTTTCAACACTGTTTTCCAACACTATTTTTATCATTGTTTTTTAACTCCCTTTTTTGACCACACAACATTTTTTCCAACACTATTTTTTTACTCTGTTTTCAACACTATTTTATAACACTGTTTTCGAAATTGTTTTCCAACACTATTTTATAACACTGTTTTAACTATGTTTTTCAAACAGACACGTTTTTACATCAAAGCCTCGTGAGTGTTATTTTATAGTCCTTTGGAGAAACCCTGTCTTTATATCTATTCCCATTTCCATTCAATATTTCGCACAAACCACAGTCTAAATCAGCGGTGGGCACCAAAAATAAACGCAACCACATCTACACTGAGAACTAATCAACCAATTTCTCTTCCTGATCTCTATGAATCTGCTTAAGTCTAGCCCACATTATGACTAGCTTTCCCTATTTCTATTTCTTTAAGTGTACACACAAACTTGCTTAGATTCGGGACCAAAAATTATTTAGGGTTTGGATATCACATTATTTGTATATCAACAAAATATAAATATATATTTCGTGCTTGGCCGTGCTTAAATAAAATGATTTTCGTGCTTTTGCCTGATGAAGCCATAAGCTAAGTCCGTCTCTACATAGTAAACAACCTTTTGTAAAGTTTATACATTTCCATAATATAAACAACAAGAATGAGATAACTTAATTAACGTCCATTTACTGTTGATGAACTGGCATAATTGAATACAAAATAGTAGAGTGTCCTTTATCTTTTCATCTATTTAGTATGTATGTACGTATGCAAGTATGTGTGAATGTGCAGTGGTATGTTTGTATGCGCATATAATGAGCTTGTGGGTCAAATGGAAAAAGGGAAATCAATCAACAAGACTAATTCACTTAGCTATCTACATACATACAAGTAAACGAGTTGAATATGTATGCATGAGTTACACGAGTTAGCCAACCATGTGCGTTGTACATAATCAATTTAAATGCATCTAAAAGGGCAATAGGAGAGAGTTGGCCATAAGGAGCTGATGCCAATGGGCTTCAATTAACCGACACTTTATCATTGAAATTGTCAGAGTTAGCTGGGATTGTGGAAATGTAGGAGTTTACTACCTCAAGTACTTTGGCACTTATCCAAAAAGTGATTGACCCCCTTAATCAATTAAATCTTCTCTTTATCAAAGTTCTAGATTGCAAACGTGGTACTTGATTGCATTTTGGCTATAATTAAATATGTGCAATTACTGATCAGTTGAATCAGGTTAGTGAGCTGAGTTGCTGAGTCGCAGCAACTTGCCTGTCAAACATGTTGTTAGTTGCAAGTGAGCCAAAAGTAAATGTTTCACTTGCGGTTGCTGAAAATTAATCGCCTTGAAAAGTTCTTTTCACACAATTGAGTTTAATTCCGCTCACATCATAAACATCACACAAGCAGAATTTATGTTAAAATAAAATAATTTGTTTCTATTATCCAACCGATTGTTGTGTCTAATTAAAATTTATAACGATTCATGAATCAATTTCCCATGAATCATTCTCATTTCCAAAGGCCAAAAGGTATTACCTTATCATTGATAAAATTATAACCTCAGGGCTTTTATTTTTATGTTGTTAAATAAATGGACAAACTTTAGAAGAATTTTCAGAACTTTCATCGTCATTTACTTTATATTTACATCAACCTAAAAGAATTGTTTGTCATCGCAACTAAAAATATTGTAGTTTTGCAATAAAAAAAATAAATAAGTGTGTAAATATTTCTTGAAATCGTGTAAAGCCAATACCTCTGAAAATTCCTCAACAATTTCTTAGGGCCGTTTGAAATCTAGGTGGATATTAGTAAAATTTATGTTGTCTTCTTTTAGGCCGCTTATAAGATCATAGGCATAGATATTTTTATAAAAGTAGGCAACATTAATTTTCTTAAAAATCCAACTCTATTCCAAAAAACATAAGAGCTGAAAAAAACCTAAAAAAAATTAAAATTTAAAAAAAAAATTAGAAAAATCCCTAAAAAAAAATTATATTATAAAAAATAGTTCTTAAGGGGCTAGTATCCACCACTGCGGAAAATTTCTTTTCAAAAATTTGGCTTTTTTTAAAAGTGTGTGGAACTCAACTAAAACAGTCAACAAATAAAAAAAACACAAAAAGGGTAAAAGACCGAAAAAATTAATAAACTAATAAAATTAATCTGTTGTGTTTTGTAAGGCGCTTTAATTTAAATAAATTAAAGATTCTGAACGAAATGGTCAATTCGGCCTAGGAGGCTGCATCCCCACATAGTACAGCCTTTTTGGAAAGCATCAGAAACCGTGAACAGATATGGCCTCTTCAGCCACATTGTCCACACATTGTTCGCTTGGGAAAAAGCCGTAGAAAGCCGTAAGGCTCTAATAATAAAAATGGGAAGTATGTAAATGTGTGCACGGGAAGGTAAAAGTAAAAAGTTAAAACACGCTGGCCAAAAAATACGATCCGGCCCTCTGGTTTGACCAATTAAAGCCATACGTGGTCGTATACCCCAAATTAGCCCCCCTAATATCTTCAAAATAATACTTAGAACTTTGTCAGCTGTAGAAGCCAAGTATCTTGGCAGATCGAATTTGCTGGTGTGCCTGATATAAAAATATCAAATTGTTTGATATAAGATAACGATCTAACCATTCTCCAATGTTTCCTCTCCAACGATGGAAATCCTCAATTCATTTTTATTGTTTTGCACCCAGCATTATCCTCAATCTTTTCGCCCATCACGTCAAAAATTAATTGTAGAAAATATATCCCTGTTTGTGCGTCAGAATTTTTAGCATCCACACACGCAAACGATAGGCCAACTATCGATAACAAACTGTGGATTTCGTTCATGTTGCTGGATACCAATGACGGGAAAAGGTAAACAAAAAATTCCTGGCACAGTTTTTTTACACTTGAAAAGTGTATATTAATTTTGCTTAAGTTTGTAACGCATAGAAATATTCATTTCCGACCCCGTAAACTATACATATTCTTGATCAGGACGACGAGCTGAGTTCATTTCCACTTGTCCCGTCCGTCCGTCTCGTCCGTCTGTCCGTCTGTCTATCTGTCTGTCTGTTTCTACACAAGCTAGTCCCTCCAGTTTTAAAGCTATCGAGCTGAAATTTTGCACAGAATCTTCTTTTTACTGCACGCAACTAATATGTCGGAACCGGCCGGATCAGATGACTATATCATATAGCTGTCATAGGAACGATCGGTCGAAAAATAAGTCTTTGTGAGAAAAACTTTTTTGATTTCCATCGTAGCGTCACCAATCGTAGTATTTATTAGTTTTATATGTTTCCCCACAATTCGGAAAAAATTGATCAAAATCGGATGACTATAGCATATAGCTGCCATATAAACGGTCGGTCAAAAAAATACTTCTAGTGAGAAAAACTTGTTTGTTTTCTATCGTAGCGTCTCCAATTTTGGTATATATTAGTTTTATATTCTTTCACATAATTTCGAAAAAAATTTATCAAAATCGGAGGACTATAACATATAGCTGCCATTGGACCGATCGGACGGAAAATGTGTTTTACTAAGAAAAGTTTTTTTATGGTATAAAATTTTTATTATCAATGATTTAAGAATTTGTGAAACATTTGATATCTATATCTATATATATTTTACCGGTTAAATCAGTTGGAGTAATCTTTTTCAAGTGTATTAGAACTTCGGCACAGTCGAAGTTAACTTTTACCTTCTCGTTTTTATATGAAGTATGCCAGGAATTTTTGTTTTCGCAGTGCTGGATACCCGGCTCTAGTTAAAAATGAAAATCTGTACAATGTACATATATAAAAGTGAAGAAGATGTTTGTGTGTTTTGTTCCTTATAGGCGTCTAGACCATAAAAAATGAAGGGTTCAGAGGATCCAGAAAACGGTCCGCGAACCGAACCCAAAGATTCCTCACGGGTTCAAACCTCGAACCGAACCTTCTCCAGAATTTTCGATACACCTTTCATTTAACAATAAAGAACAATTAATTGCCATATTTAATAGTTTAGTTTTTACAAAATTGTAAAGGTATGCATAAAATATTTTTAAAATCAACTACACAAAAAGCCTTTTCTTAAAATTTATTTTTTTGAAGATTTTGAAGGAAATTTATAAATCCATTGAGGATGTACATATATAATATAGGGTTTTACTAACTACCTCTTTAAGAACAGCTAACTGTCGGGTCTAGTGATTCCATTATACCTGATTGTCGTCTCTTTTCTAAATAAATCTGTCAAAAGTTTGCATTCTTTCTTTGGAAGTTTCAGATCGAATAGTATGAGTTTTTAGCTGAGTGCGTGCCACACTATTCTAAATATTTGTTAGTTGGCAGTGTTTCTCTTAATCTTAATCGTTCTTAAGCAAACGATTTATTTTCTACTGCAGTATTTAGCGTTTTTTAAGATATTGTTCGTGTTCCTTTCGGTTGAGGAATCAACTTTAATGTGATATCCGTCATTTTGCTTCCGTGGATAAAAATCCAGTGATCTCGGCATTCTCGATGTGCTTACGATATCTACTGTATTTATATTCTTAAGAAAATACTGAAACTTATGGTGACGTCTGCATTTACGACTTTAAACAGTGTTCTACAAAAATAATAATATTTTTAGGTTGTTAAAATGTTTTTATGAATTTAAAAAGTCAACATTTCTTGTTAGAAAATATAATGCTCGAAAACCAGGGACCGTAACGGTTATTAGTTTTATCAAAAAAATCATTATTTAACAGTTCTATTTTGCGTTTTATAATAAAACTTGGAAATAACAATTATTTTGGATTTTCATTTTAAAACTAAATACCAATTATTTTATGATTTTAATTTTATTACTCTGTTCATAACAGTTATTTTTGATTTTTATAAAAAAATTTTCATGATGACAGTTATTGATGACTTTTTAAATAAAAGTCATCAAGAAAAAATTCAAAGACTTTTATTTTAGAAGTCATAGCATAAAAGTCATTTGATATATCGCAATGATACGAGCCTTGAGGACCAAATCGTAAACATATACTTGATCAACTCGGCACGAGTAAACGACCCACTTCGTATTTGTATTAAGCCAATTGACATAGACATCGGCTTAAATATGAATATTGGGAAGAAAAAATTTTCTCCTTTCCCATTTGTATCAACTGACAAAGGTTGTCAACAGCGTGCCCGCTACTCAAGTAAGTGTAGAGGGAGAATTTTCTGCACTAAAATTGGTATTGACACACTTGAGATATAATTTTGTCTTCGAATCCTTGCAAAAGATTTTACTAATAAAATTAAATAATAAATAAGATTTTAATTTGATGTTACTCGAACTAGTCAAGCTGATTAAGATTATGTTTACAAGTTTTCCTCAATGGCTTTATTATTGCGATATATACAATATCTTTTATGTGACTTTAAAAATAAAAGTCTTTGAATAAAACTTTATTTAAAAAACTCATTTATAGAACAAAAATAGCTGTATCAGAAAAAAAGAAAAAATGCATAAAAATAATTGGTATTTCGGACAATTTGTAAATTAAAAATCGAGAATAATTCTTAGTATAAAACTTTTATATAAGAATTACAATATAACTGGTAATTTGTATTTTAATAAGTAACTTTCAGTCACCTGTCGAAAACTAGTAGTGATCCAAAAAAAAATTTATTGTTAAAAACCATGATCCATTGAACCGAACCTGTCTCAATTCTCTAGCGGTTTGCATCCCTAATCTAATACCGATTTTGGACCAGATAAGATCTCTAAATTAAACAACTTCACAACAAAGCTGATGGTCTCCCTTTAGCTCCTTATATAGGGTGGCTGATGAATATTGCTACATTAAACTCATTCATTCATTCATTTTTTGTTAAACTTAACTCAATAAGTTTTACATCAATTTTTTAATGACTGTCAAACACAAACTAAATTAACAGATGCCAATGTTGAACCTAGGCATAAAATTCAATCAGCCCTCGTATATACTAGGCAAGCATATATACTCCATATTATGTTGTCCCATCAACCTACAAGCCCGCAGCACAAAAAGTGCATTGGGTATTGTGTAACTGTTATTGTTTTCAAAATTAAAACAAATAATAGAAATGTTTAAGAAAATGCATCTTGGGGTAAACAATGCTTCCAAGACTAAGTACAAGTATACAGATATATATATATTATATATACTTATATATATATAGTATGACAATCTAAAATGCAAGTGACACAAAAGGCGCGACACAGGAAACAAAGACATTCAGAGCAATATGGGGAAAAAGGACCACACTTTGCGCTCTGACTACTTAAAAGCAGAGACGACACTGCCGGGTAATAGGACAGGCACTGATAATTGCGGAAACACCACGACACGGCCAGGTACAAGTACAACAAGCCAACTTGACAAAAGTACGAGCTGAGCAGCAGCACAGAACAAACCGCAAAACGAAAACGATGACGGGAGACACTGGAAACTGCTGGAGAGCCTCCAAAATGGCAGAGTCGTTGAGGAAAGGCAAAATGAGAAATAATTATGACAAATCCGCGGTAAAAAAAATATGAAGGTAAGTGAAACGGGTCTGTTTTGGCACGTCCTACGACGCCATACTTTACTTTTTAGTCAGTCAGTGCAGCAGTTAAACAAAAGGTAAAATAGCCATCCGTGTCCTGTCCTAGGAATGGATGTGCTGTCTATGTGTGTGTGTGTGTGTGTGTGTATGTTGTATGCAAATGGTTTGTTTATACTGGGAAGATTTGTATTCTCTTTTTATACAAACACAAAAGTTAAATTGTACACTTTAATGCTGCAAGTTATATTACGCTTAAGGCACAAGGTGAACAAATTTAGTTAATCCAAATAAAGGGAATGACTCACTTTTGATTTACAATGAATTGAAATAATATAGAATAAATTTATAATGAATTAGTAGTTTATTTATACAAAACATTGTGCCGAAATAAATTTTCATGCCATCTGGAATGAGACCTTTAGACTATGAAACGATTTCTAGGTCTGCAACTTAGATCAACCATATCGCTCTCACATTTGTCAAATGTAAAAAAAAAAATATATTTTACACGCCTGTAAAAAATATTTTGTGTAAACATTTTTTCGCATTTTTTTAACAGAAGGAAGCTCAAGTTATTCACACGCCTGTAAATAACGAGTTTGTCAATAACGCTAGTGTTAAACTACGTTCACACAGGCAAATAATTTGAGCAAAATTTTTGTAGAAAATTAAAATAAATCACTATTATCTTAGACTTTTCGGGATTCCGATCTAAAACTATGGATCCACCCGCAAATAATCTGCTCAAAAAGTTTGGATAAATTCCCTATTTAGGCCTATTTTGCCAAATTTGTAACAAATTATTTGAAATTAGTGAACTTAGCTTAAGTAATATGAAAAAATGACAGCAATACAAATGAGTGAAACAAAAAAAAAAAAAAAATATTTTACTCGTCTGTAAAAAATATTTTGTGTAAAATTTTTTCGCATTTTTTCAAAAGAAAGCTCAAGTTATTCACACGCCTGTAAATAACAAGTTTGTCAAAAATGCTAGTGAAAGCAACATGAAACAATGATACCAATACATATGAAAGAAAAAAATTAAAACCAGGGCTGCAAACCCGAATAATTTTTCAAACCCGCGAACCAAAATTTATCAATGGTTAAGGTTCCGAAATTTAGGGTTCCAGGTTTTTTGTGCTTAGGTTCTGGTTCGAACCGTGGTTCGTCCCAAGTTTTACCGAATTTTTTTAGAAGAGTAATTAATTTGTTAAAAATATAAAAAATAATTTCTGAATTTTTATTTACTTATTTTATTTATTACTTACAAATTGCATTATTTTTGAACTTCAATTTATAAGTATTCTTTCTTCGAGCAATTGTTGGTCTATGCTACTTCTTTTATTCAAAAATGATCGCTTAACTATGACTTGTATCTTTTTTGAACTGAACCGAAAGGATTTGCTTCGGAACAGGTTCAGGTTAAGTTATTTTTTTCACAAGGGGATCGGTTCACAGTAAAGAAAAAGACGGAATTCCATGTTCGAAACGGTTCGGTTCAAAACCGGTTTGCAGCCCTGATTAAAATATTTAAAAAAATTGTACACATGTAAAAAATATTTTGTGTACAACATCTTTTTTTTAAAGAAGGAAGTTAAAGTTATTCACACGCCTATAAATAACCAGTTTGTCGAAAATGCTAGTGTAAGTTACACGGAAAAATCTATTTTCTTTTTCGAAAGAACATTTTTTGTAGTGACATGTCTGGGGAAAAATATTTTTCATTGATGGCGTGAAATTAATTTTTCTGCATTTTACATGAATGATTTTCATGAATGATTATAAAAGAGTTTTCCATATCCGATCATTTTTTACACTCTTGTTATTTACAGGCGTGTGAATAATTTGAGTTGCCTTCGTAAAAAAAAATTCGAAAAAAAAAATTTACAAAATATTTTACAGGTGAATGGTATTGTTCTGCCGGCTCTAGGTCATCAGTATGACCCCCGGGAAGAACAATGAACCAGGTCGCTAACCATAAATTATACAGGTGTGAAAAATTTTTATTTATGTTGATTATTTCAGGTCGCTGGCAAAATCCGATAAATTTTACAGGTGTGTAAAATATTTTTTATTTATTCGTTTTGATTATTTCAAGTGGGTGGTTTCCTCTTAAGGCTTAGCTTTTAATGGTTCAGTTATTCCGAATTCTCGAATACCGTTTCTCCATAAATTATATATATCAAGTGATTATTTTTTGGTATATATTTTCGGTTCGTCTTTTAGTTTGATTCCCTGATTTCTGAATTCTCTAGAATTTTTTTTGCCATATTTCCAACTTAGTGAAAATTGAAAGCAAGTGTATTCATCGTTTCGTTTAAATCTGGTTATATAAAACCTACCAAACTTTTTGCAAGAAAGCTTAATTAATCGCAGGCATGAGTTGAAACATATATTACACTCGTCTGTGGTTTCAGCCCATCTAGAATGGAGGTTTAAAGGTGCGGTGGCATTGTTTATAGTTTCAAGCTCATTAGTTGGTTGGGCGCTTTATGTTGGTTTTATGTTTTTCGTGGCGTTTTGTAGTTGAATTTAGTACTCCAAAAGCACGAGAGCATGTGCCTATGTGTGTGTGTGTGTGTTGTTGGATAAAATACGCTGCAGCTTGGCAAATTCTTTATTTATTTAGACAGGTCATTTCATTCGCTTCAGTTTTCATGACAGGCGTCGAAATCATATCGATCGTCTGATTATTCCACATTCGGCCAAAATGGAGGAATGGTTTTACGAGTTGGGTTTCTTTTATATAATGAAAACCCAGGCCTATTTACAGCTGCATAGATATTTATATTAAAGTATTTGGTAAATTTATCTTTGAAGCGAAAATTAGTTTAAAAATTTCCTATTTATTTAACAGAATTTAGAGGGGATTAGCTTAAAGTTTGAATGAATTTAATGTGTCTGTGTTCCTCTATACGTTTTTGACTATTTTAATTTAATGCGCCCAATTTTTGTTCATTGCTTCATTTCACATTTATGTAAATGTATGTGCATAGCATAAAATTTCGACTTAATCGAAACTAAATTTGATATGTTTGTATAGGGCATATACATACATACATGCTACAAGTGCTTTTTGTTCAATTAATTAGCCTTAAAAGCCTTTTACCCTTGAAAATTAATTAAATATTTTGTTAAAAACAGAATTTATACTAGCAGGGGCAGATGTTTTTTTGTGGATAGTTTTTTGATCAAAGAACATTCTTTAACAAATTTTTAAGTATTTTAAAATATGTATCTAATTTAAAATGTGATTTCTACAGTGAATCCGACTGGACTACCATTCCGAAAAAACACGACTAAAAGTCAATATATTTGTTCTCAGTATTTAAGAAACGATATTCTCCAATCCGGATCAGTACCGATACCGGTGACAAATGAAAATTATACTTTTTGGAAGCGTCCTTTAAGCACGTTTTTTGAACATTTAGCGAATGTTCGTTAAATGTCCTTTTTTTTGCCCATGACAGGTCTTTGGATTTATTGAATAATTTAAATGACATATGATAGACTGATTCTTTTCAAAAGCAGTTTTTTTTCAACACTTAAAATACTTTTTTCTCATATATATAGCTAAATGAAAACCACTTTTGACACTTTTCTTATGAAAGCAGAAGTCTGCATCGCGCGCATATTGTTTGTATACCCTTGCAGAGGGTATATTAAAATTGTCACGATGTTTGTAAAGCAAAAGGAAGCATCTCCGACGCCATAAACTATATAGGGGGAGAGTGGGGATAGGTGAACCACTTTTTTTTATTAACATTATTATGTCTGAACAATTCGACGTAAGGGTCTGCTGTATATAGAAATCTAAAAGAGCCACATTCCTTGGAATATTAAGTATTATGCAAAAATACTATCTTTTGTTTTGTAAAGTTTATTTGCTTTCCAAATTTTTGTCTCAAATGGTTCAGGTATCCCCACCCTATGGGGATAGTTGAACCACCTATCAGGATAACACAAAAACTACAATTGTATAAAAAAAGTGTAATTTATTTCTTTGTGCATGCCTTCTTTCTGTTCGAATATAAACATTGCACCTTTACAGCATGAAATCAAACATTACAATATTGCTATTTATTCTTATTTTGTTTTTATTCTTTCTTTTTCTGAAGGTTTTCTTGAGTTTTCTGATTGTGTTTTTTCACGATCAATTTTTCTGCGGTGAGTCTGTAGCAATGATACTCCTTCCTCGTTTTCTTCCCGAGTCGTCTGTTTTCGTGGTTTTAGCCTTTGGGTACCCTCGTAAGTCCTCTGGTTCATGTATCCCACAAGTCATTAGACAATTAGAAGTGATTTGAAGAAAACATGAAATATTTAGACTGCGTGAGCTATCCGTGGATATATCATAATTTGCGTCTACTTACGATAAAAATACAATTTTATGAAGTTCAATGCCACTGGCGAAGCACGATAAAATTATTCCAAGAAAACGTTAGGTCACAATTGAAGCTGCAAACGGCGAATACAAACTTCGATTAGCGATAAAAACGACAACAATCGTTTGACGCGACTGTGCGTGCGTGTGAGGTTAGGATATCGACTAAGTAAGCAACACACATATAGATGGCGCACAAAATCATGACAGAAGGTGAAATATTTGTAGTGGTTCATCTATCCCCGTGGTTCACCTATCCCCACTCTCCCCTATATTCTTGATCAGCATAAGTTGAGTCTATATAGCCATATGATATCTCCTAGTTCCATAGTTCTGGAAAAAATGATCGAAATCGGATCACTATAGCATATAGCTGGTTTGAATTGGAATCCTGAGGTCCGGTTACCATCGTATTCTAGTAGACTTCTTTTGATAAACCTTCCCTCCATAATTAACCGAAGAGTTATGCTTGGTGTAATCTTTATACATAGACTAATAAATGGTGAAATCGACTCAGCGCCCCCGGTCAGTTGGGCGGGAGGTGGCTGCTATTTTGCCTGGGGTTCGCGCGTAACAAGCTTCGGCTTGGTGTCGCTTGGGCCACTTGAACGTACTGCGCATTGTACATCAACGTCCAAACCAATTTCATAGTTTCTGAATATGGCCCTGAACCACTTTTGAACCGATTCAGCGGGTTCGGAACCAGTCTTGAATCAGTGAAATATCTGTCACCAAAAAACACACCTAATTTTAAGTTAATAGCTTCAATAGTTTCTAAGATATAGCTTAGAACCACTGGATAGTTCATCAAAAAATTGACTAATGAACCAGAATTTGCAACTCTACGTTCTATGCACATAAACATGCGACATTTGTATGAGAATTTCAAAAACTGTACCTTTACTTTATTTTCCTTCTTCCCAACTTACAATATACCGAACTTTCGTGAAAAGGCTTAAAACGCATCTTTACCGAATAATGCACTGCAAATCATTCAAGTTTTTATAATAGAGACTAAAGTCATTTTAAGTCATAATTTTAGAAGGTTTGGTTCATGGTCCGGCTCAAGAGGGGTTCCACAAAATTCACATTCACTTATCAAACTGCCCTCGTATATATTGCGAATGATAAGAATTTCCCCCAGACACACACACACACATTTACGTATTGTTTAGATAATTAAATATCTAGAAGTTATCCTCTGCCTGTTGAAAGATATCAAATGTTTGCCACTTCTTCATTTTGCTCCCGCTTCTAGAGCCAAGCAATTTCGCACTCTCCTGTTACTTCCTGTTGACTTTGCAACAACAACAACAACTGGAAAAAATACACAGATTGGTATGGACAAAAAAAAAAAAAAAACAACGAAAAACAACACAATGCCGAGGCAGCAAAATGGGAAAGGACACACCCAGGACCAACCCACTGTGTAGCTAACTGGCTTGTGCTTTTTAGCTGATAAGAATATTGCTGATCGAGCATTTTGGGCACTCGATGATACCTTCTGTCTGCCCCCCTCCCAAACACAACAACAATTATCATTATTTTGTCTAGTCAGTTATCGAAAGCAAAATTTAAACATTAATATTAATAAGCATGACAAATCAAGCACATAAATACACAATTGTGTGTATTTGTTTTAACAAATATGGGACAGAGCAGTGCAATATACAATAGTGAGTATTAGGTGGGCAAACAGGTTTTAAGTTTTATAATTGTTTATCCATTTATATATATTTTTAGAGTGGCTGTGAAAAAAATACGCGATTAAATCAACTGACGAATTAGTATTGATTACAGATTGACAGAGATTTGGCTTCAATTCTTAATTTTTCTGGAAATAGACCCTGCGTCATTTGAATAGCACTTTATAAAGTTTTTGTTTGGCGTCTAATATCAAAAGATACCTTGCTTGATGCACAATAATTTTAAATAGAAAGTTTTTTGATTTCAATTTTAAATGTTGGAAGTTCTTGTTCTTTTATAGGGTGGCTAATGAATGCTGCTACCAAAAAATAACTCCATACCTTTTGTTCTGTGTGGTTAATCGGTGACCTTTTTTGTTTTGATGTCACTGACTGATTTTTTAACTTTAATAATACAGCGTAAAGATACTTCATATAACGGAATTACATTCAGCTCTTAAAATATTTCATATGAAATTCAAAAAGAGTTTATTTAGGTTTATTAATGTAGCATCATTCACCAGCCACTTTATTTTTTATGATTATTCTCTATTTTTGCACCACTTAAATAGCACAATCCCCCAAAATGTTTTAAAATTGAAAACACTTGCTTACATTTAAGACAAAATTGATAGTAATCCATTGTAAGCAATGCACTTAAGTTACAGTCCAAGTCCATTTGCACCGTATGCCTCGAGGGATTATCAACGATTTGTGTTAGAACTAAACTATCCTCCAATAGACAATCAATTTATTGACAATTAATGGATGGCCATTGAATGCAGGTAAATTAGTTGCTCCCACTGGTGTTCAAATGATGGTAGCCAAGTTAATGGCTTTTTTGGTTAGTTGAGGCACCAGAGATCATAAATTCTTCACACAAATTTTATGTCACACGAAAAAATTACGAAACATCATGGGTTCATCCCTATATTCATCAAATTCTTGGCATTTTTTTGGATACATACATTAGGTATCGCTTTTGTAACTTTCAAGCTATTATTTATTTATTTGTTGAACTAACAAGGCTCAGTCAAACTTTACAGTAAATATTCAAGAATTAAGTTTAGACATTAGAATATTCCTTACATCAAACAAAGACGAGCTTAATGAGAAAATATGATCATACCTGTTATAATTGGTATGATGAGCATTATTTGCGAGACAAGGATGTAAATTAATTGGGACATAATCTCTCTTTACACGTAACCGCAAAACTAAATATGCTTGAGTCAACTTATGAAGGAAAAGCTCACTAAAATAGATTCTACGATTATCAAGGCATTGTAGATCCAATAAGCGCAGTCTATGCTCATATGGTGGTAAATGCCTATTGGAATCCCACGAAGGGCGAAAATTAGAAACAAATTTTAAACAGATTCGAGTTGGATCTGATATTTTTAATAGTTTGGGTGGTCCGGAAACATGATCCGTACTCAAAAATAGGCCTACCAGAGAGACATACATATGGAGTTATGTCAGATACATGACTATTGAAGCATAGCGACCACAAATTGAATTCCCAAGCCGTCAACTTTATAAAGTGTGATTTTTTAAGAGTTAAGTTTTTCACGTTGGCAGCACTAGTTGGTAATGGCGTCCAAACGTCATCTGTCAAAGTGAAAAGTTTTCAATCTACTCAGCCATTTCATCATGAAAAGATTCACAAACGAGCAACGATTCCAAATTATTGAAATTTATTATCAAAATTCGTGCTCTGTGAAAAATGAAATGTCAATTCGTCGCCGTTCTCAGCAATGGGGCATGTGTTACTCAACTACATGGAAAAGTTTCCGTGAAAGCCTATAAAATTCAACCTCTGCAAGAATTAAAGCCGATTGACCTTTCACAACGTCTAATTTTTGGTAAAACGGACCTTAAACAGCTCCATGAAAATACGCTGTTCTATCGAAAAATTCTGTTCAGCATAATTGGACCTTCGGATTGGATCATTTGAAACGGAGCAGCGTACATTAACATGAAGTTATCTTTAAAACGTAAATGGCAAAGGCCAATTTATCGATTCCAATAAAAATTTTGAGTATATGAAGCAAATTTTGAGTGTTTTATTCGATTAAAAAAAAAAACTACTCTTAAAAAATCACCCTATAGATGCGTTCCACAGAGTTATCATTAATCACATAGGCGTATTTCGATGAATCGTTAAGTATTTACTCTTCTCCTTGTTAAATTATAGACTGTTGATGTTATTTGATACTCATCCAATCGATAAGTTGACAATATGACCCTCAACAATTGCCTAGGATTCAGAAAAGCGACTCTTTATGAAATTTCACAAAAAACGATTTTTTTGGTAACGCATTTAAAATCTCTTGCGATAAATTTGTCCTGGGTTTTGATAAACCAGAAAAAAACTTTTCTTATATTCACGAAAAAACGACTACTTTACCCCTTAAATAAACTTTTTATTATCTTGTAGAATGAAAGAAAAAAACGAGAAGGCAAAGCTAACTTCGACTGTGCCGAAGTTTTAATACACTTGAAAAACTTTACTCCAACTGATTTAACCAGTAAAATATATATAGGATATGGATATCAGATATTAAAAAAAATGTTAAATCATTGATAATAAAAATAGGATACCATAAAAAAAACTTTTTCTTAGTAAAACACATTTTCCGACCGATCGGTCCTATGGCAGCTATATGCTATAGTCATCCGATTTTTATAAATTTTTAAAAAATTTGTAAAAAGCATATAAAACTAATATCTACCAAGATTGGTGACGATACGATGGAAAGCAAAAAGTTTTCTCACTAGAACTTGTTTTTTTTGACCGACCATGGCAGCTATATGCTATAGTCATCCGATTTTGATAAATTTTTTCGAAGTTGTGTGGAAGCATATAAAACTGATATATACTACGATTGGTGACGCTACGATGAAAAACAAATAAGTTTTTCCCACTAGAACTAGTTTTTGACCGACCCTTTATATGGCAGCTATATGATATAGTCTTCCGATTTTGATAAATTTTTTCACAATTATGGGGAAGCATATAAAACTAACATACACCAAGATTTGTGCCGCTACGTAGAAAACAACAAAAATTTTTCAATAACTAGAACTAGTTTTTAGACCGATCGTTCCTATGGCAGCTATATGATATAGTCATCCGATAGCGGTTACATATTAGTTGCGTGCAATAAACTGTGCAAAAATTTCAGCTCGATAGCTTTAAAACTGAGAGACTAGTTCGCGTAAAAACAGACAGACGGACGGACGGACAGACGGAATTGAACTCAGCTCGTCGTCCTGATCAAGAATATATATTTTATGTGGTCGGAAATGAATATTTCTATGCGTTACAAACTTCTGGGCAAAATAAATATACACTTTTCAAGTCAGTATAGAGTGTGGTTACACTCACGAGGCTTTAATGTGAAACATGTTAATTGAAGGAGTTTATATACCGTGACAAATGCCACGGTTGGCCTAATGTTTGCTTGGAAAACATAGCAAGAAAACTATTTTGAAAACAATGGTATAAAATAGTGTTGGAAAATAGTATTGTAAAACAGTGTTTGAAAACAATGTTGTAAGAGGAAAGTCGTGTCTGCTTTTAGGTTAGGTTTAGGTTTATTATAAGAACTCTCTCTTAATTTAAGTCCAGTCGGTTCGCTTTAGTATGATCTAGACGCGTCACTTTTCCAGATCTTTTACAGATAGAAAAAAAAATTGGAAGCTAAATTCGAATTAACAAAAATTAATTTGATCCCGACCTGCGGATTGAAGTTTCAAGTACGAACAATCACATGTTCGATTTGGAACAATCCCAGAATTCTTGTGTCAATCCGAAAAGGCATATTTCAAGATGGGATCCTTCTTTAAAACCACACTCAAAAAAATCGACACTCTATATCAAGCATTACCAGCATTTTCTTGGATTCATTGGTTAATTCAGTAACCTCCTCCCTAAAACACAATTTTCTTGATTTCGTAGATTCTTCTTGAAAATTCAAGACGAAAATTTGAAGCAGATTCAGGGATCGTGTAATTCTGGGTAAAGCTTCGGTGTTAATCGAATAATTTATAAACAATACTTCTGACATCGTTTGGAATTCATTTTCATCAAAATATATCGAAATTTTTTCTTGTGTGTTATTGTTATGTTAATGTTTAAGGGAAAAGCCGTTAGGGTGACCATGAATGCTTCTACTACAATGTTGAAATACAGTGTTGGAAAACACCCCAAAGATCAAGTGGTCTTATACATACTACTACTAGTTTTAATTAAAATGTCACAGTTGACCCGGCTTGTAGTGTATATGCTGCGTCCCTGTGAACGTTATACGTTACGTGTTATGCATTATTTTGAAATTGGCGCCACTAGATTATGATTATTTTAAAATTTATCCATTATTAGAATGAATTAATGTTTAATTTAATAATGCTTATAATGCTTTTTTTCAGCTGCCCTTAACCAATGAAACAAAATCAGAAGAACTACCTGTAACCGAAAAGCGTAAAGCAACCAACGTGCCAGAAGAAATACCCCAAGCAAAGAAGATCAAATGTGATACTAAAGCTCTGAAACGTCCAGGTTTTACGGACGAACGATATGAAGAGACTTCCTACTATATGGAGAATGGTAAACAAGTTTTTCAATTAACAAAATCAAAAAATCAAACATTTTTTATTTTCCAGGACTTCGAAAGGTTTATCCCTATTTCTTTACTTTCACCACTTTCACAAAAGGACGCTGGGTGGGTGATAAAATTCTGGAGGTATTTGCGCGTGAATTTCGTGCTCATCCAGCGGAAGAGTATGAACGCAGCATTGAAGCGGGCAAACTGACTGTAAACTATGAAAAGGTGCCGGCTGACTATAAGCTTAAGCATAATGATCTGCTGGCCAATGTGGTGCATCGGTATATATATTACATAATTCAGCTTACAGTTTTTTAATAAAAGTATGATTTTTATATAGACATGAAGTGCCAGTCAGTGCGCAGCCTATAAAAGTGATTTATATGGATGAAGATATAGTGGTGGTCAATAAACCCGCTTCCATACCAGTAAGTATTTTTCTTTTTATAACTTACTTCGAATAACCCCTCCGGTATTTTAAAAGGTACATCCCTGTGGTCGTTATCGACATAATACCATGGTTTTTATACTAGCCAAGGAATTTAATTTGAAAAACCTGCGTACCATACATCGTTTGGATCGTCTTACTTCGGGTTTACTACTCTTTGGACGCAATGCTAATAAAGCCCGAGAATTGGAACAACAAATACGAAATAGACAAGTACAAAAGGAATATGTGTGTCGGGTGGAGGGTAACTTTCCTGAGTAAGTTAAAAAAAAAAATTAATTGTAAGTCTCATGTTGAGACTCTCAACACACAAATATTTATTTAAAGATGTTTCTAAACAACTTACCCAAGATTATTTTTCAACACTGTTTTTTATAATTTTTTTTTTTAACAAACTGTCTTGAACATTGTTTTCATTATTTTTTTCCAACACTGCTGTTCAACACTATATTCCAACATTATTTTCTAACACTCTTTTTTTCTAATAATCTAAAAAAAATTTCCAACATTCACTGTTTTTCAACATTGTATTCCAACATTGTTTTTCATCACTATTTGCCATCAGTGTTTTTCCATACTATTTTCTAACACTGTTTTCCAACCCTGTTTTCCAACATTGTTTACCCTACCCTTTTTCAACATTGTTTTCCAACACTGTTTTTAAACAGTATTGTTCAATTTTGATTTTCAACACTCTGTTTTTTAGCACCATTTTAATTTTGTTTTCCCAACATTGATTTTTAAGATTTTTTCAATCACTGTTTCCAACACTGTTTTTCAACATTGTTTTCCAACAGTGTTTTTCAATGTTGTTTTTCAACACTGTTTACAACACTACTACAACACTATCTAACATTGATGTCCAACACCTTTTGTAGTTTGTTTTCCAACATTGATGTTTTAACATATTTTTTAACAACGATTTTAAATTTTTTTCACATACATTGAAAAGTTTATCAATTTTGCCCAGATTTGTAACGCTGTATATTTTTCCGACCAAACTATATTTTCTTATCAACGATTGTTTTCTATCCTGTTCCTGTTCTGTCGTATTCTCTTTCTGTTTCTCGCACTTGTCTTTTTAAAGCTTGCTGTAAATTTTTCTTACATTGTTTTCTAGCACTATTTCCAACAATGATCGGAATGCTAGTAACGATCGGTCAAGAATTTTAGTTCTAGTTAGAAAACTTTTTTGTTTTTCCATCGTATCTCACTAATCTTGGTACATGTTAGTTCTATATGCTTCCAAATAATTTTGGAAAATGTTCAAAATCGGATCACTATACATATGCTGCCATAGGAACGATCGGTCGAAAAATAAGTTTTCTGAAAACACTTTTTGATTTCCATCGTTGCGTTTCGAATCGTAGTTATATTTGTTTTATATGTTTCCAATAATTAAAAAAATTTTTCAAAATCGGTTACTATAGCATATAGCTCCATAAAACGAGGTCAAAAACTTGTTCTAACATCGTAGCGTCAATCTTGGTATATTGTTTTCTATGCTTTCACATAATTTTAAAAAAATCAAAATCGATGTATAGCATATTCTAGGCGTTCGGAAAATGTGTTTTACTAAGAAAAGTTTTTTTATGGTATCAATATTTTTCTTATCAATGTTTAAAAATTTTAAATATCTGATTTCTATTCCCATATATATTTTCTCCAGTTAAATCATGTTTTTTTTTCAACACTGTTTTTGCAATATTGTTTTTCAACATGTGTTTTCTTTTTTCAACATTGTTTTCCAACACTGTTTTCAAATAACTATTTTTCAATCAAACTCTGTTGTTCAACACTATTTTCTTACATATTGTTTTGCAACAATATTTTCAACACTGTTTTTTCCAACAAACACTGTTTTTCAACACTATTTCTTACATTGTTTTCAAGCACTGTTTTTCTAACAATATTTTCCAACATTATTTTCCAACACTATTTTCCAATACCGTTTTGAAACATTGTTTTTCACTACTGTATAATAACATTTTTTTTAACACTGCTGTTTAACACTATTATCCAACACTTATTTTCTTAAATTGTTTTCCAGCAATGTTTTCTAACACTGTTTTCCGACACCTTTTCAATTTTTTTTTTCAACAATGTATTTAAACATTTTTTCCAACACTGTTTTTTTGATCTAACTGTGTCGCTGTTTTTCAACACTATTTTCAACATTGTTTTCCAACACTGTTTTCTAACACTATTTTCCAATACCATTTTGCAACATTGTTTTTCAATACTGTATTGTAACATTGTTTTCTAACACTGTTTTCTAACAATATTTTCCAACACTATTTTCCAAGCAATCGCCTTTATTTTTTTCTCTTTTTCAGCGGCATAATCGAGTGTAATGAGCCCATTGAAGTTGTTAGCTTTAAAATTGGAGTTTGTAGGGTATCTGCAAAAGGCAAAGACTGTAAGACAACATTTCAAAAGATTTCCCAAGTGGGAGACTGTAGCATAGTTCAATGCAAACCATTGACTGGACGCATGCATCAAATACGCGTACATTTACAATATTTAGGTGAGTCTGAGAAATTTAATTGAAGAATCAAATTTGTTTTATTAACTGACAAAACTTCCAACAGGTTATCCCATTGTCAATGATCCGCTATACAATCACGAAGTGTTTGGACCCTTAAAGGGGCGTGGTGGTGACACTGGTGGCAAAACGGATGAACAATTGATAAATGATTTAATTAAAATTCATAATGCTGAAAATTGGTTGGGCATTGGTGATGGTGATGTGGATGTCAGTTTAATGGCCAAGCCCTTGGAGACCTTGAATGACGCTGACACCACCAAGGTGGTAACTAAACAGCAGACTGAAACAGCAGACTCTTCAATCAATGCCAGTCGTGAGGTGGGTTAATTAGAATATGGGCGTGGGTGGTACAATAAGTGATGACTCAAGTTCATTACCTACTAAAAAAAATTTTATTTTAAGGCCCGTTTTCTTATGTTTATAATTTTCAAATCTAAAAGTTTTTTCTGAAGGGCGTTGAAACAATAAATTTTTTGAGGCAGCCTAAAAGTATGCAATATTTTCCTAATATCCACCTAGATTTGAAAAACATGAATATAAGAAAACGGCCCTAAAAGTACCCCAAATAGCTATCTCTCAACTTTTGTTAAAGTTCAATTATTTCCCTTTAACTTGAGCTACTTATTGATTCACTTTCGTAATTGGTTTGCCTTTCCAGCTAACCATTTCCACCCAAACTAATCACGATGAACCCGACTGTACTTTTGATGCCAGTAAACTAACAGCTGATCCGCATTGTTATGAATGCAAACTAAACTTTAGAGATCCCGAGGCTAAGGACCTGCTGATGTATCTACATGCGTGGAAGTATAAGGCAAGTTTAACTTGAAATTTTCTTTTTACATTATTTTATTTATTATAAAATATTTCAATTAATTTCAGGGCATTGGCTGGGAGTACGAAACCGAGCTGCCAAGTTGGGCTTGTAAAGAGCTGCCGGGTTACGATTTGCTTTGAGCAAGCGAACCTGTACTTGTACGCGAGTGGACCAGTTGTTAATTGTATATTTATAATAATACAGCAATAAGTACCTGATGACTGGATTGCTTTTTGATTTCTATGATGGACTTAAGCCTAAGAGTGCTGCCTAATCACTGTTGACCTTTCAAAATGATGCTTCTAAATAGAGATGTGCGTGGGACCCCATCCTAGATTCATGTTCTGTAGAAAATAACATTTACAGCCGTTTTTTTATGTTCCTTATTTTTACAATTTATGTTGTCTACTTTTAGGCCGCGCTAAAAATCATACACTGGTCTTTGTAGACACAAGTAAAGATATTTGAAAAGCGGCCTAAAAGTAGGCAACATAAATTTTGTCAAAAAGCACCTGGATTTTGAAAAACATGGACATGAGAAAACGGTCCTAAAATTCTTTAATTTCATAATTATACATTTATCTCGTGACATCCCGAGGATTCTAAAATATTTTCCAACCTGGCTGAGAAAGTATTTCAATTCAGGTCCAGCGGAACCCGAACTCCAGCTTCCATCTCTACTCCTGCATCTAAATCTACATATAAGTATGTAATATTCATTCGAGAATACATATATTTGACTGTATAAATAAAATATAAAAAAAAAATATAAAAATTTGGAATACATATATAAAAAATAAAAAATATTAAAATTTATTTGTTTTATTATTTACTAAAATAAACCTCATGTATGTGAAAATCATACTAAACACAGAAAACAAAAATATCTCTTATTACACTAGTTTACGGGAAAAAGACCCATTGAAGCCATTATTTTTTTAATGATTATTTTGGAATGGGCTGAACTCAAAAATGAATTTCAAAAAATTTTGTATGGATACGTTTTTTGAGTTGGAATTTTTTTAGTTTTTTCTAGTTGGTACCCATACCTTTTTTAAGCCATATTTCGAGTTACAATCTTTAGATAAAGTCAAGCAATAGATTAATCAAAAGGTTATACAATTTCCAATAATCTAGTCAAAGAACATTTTTCAATTGGTTTAGTAGTTTAAAAGTAAGAAGCAAAAATATTTCGAAAAAATGATTTTTTTTTTCAAAAACGTGAAAAAATTGATTTCCTAAAATCTGTAAATGGTTGACAATTAAAATCAACAAATTGTTTTTTCTTTTATTCTTATAAATTGCCCTATAACGAAGAAAATAAGGCATTGATGACGAAAATCTGTGGTTAAATTGCGAAGTTGTAAGCAATTGTGTGAAACAACTAGGGGTCAAATTTGACTACTTTACGTTTTTATTAAAAAAATTTTTTTTTTACTTTGCTTTTTGCTCAATGTACGAGTTCCAATAGAAACCAAATCACTGAAAAAATTAAGAGCAAGGTCAAAAACGAAGAAAAAATAAAAATATTTTCTAATAAATACATAAAACAATGAAATTTGACTGTTAGTACTTGTACTTAATTGCTCACAGCTCCTTTATTTATCCATAGATATTCTTTACCAATACCTTATTTTCTTCGTAGAATTGCTTTTCTTAAGAACAAAAGAAAAAAACAATTTATTTTTATCAGTTTCAACCTTTTACAGATTTTAGGAAAACAAAATTTGCACGTTTTTGAGAAATAAATCGATTTTTTCGAAATATTTTTGCTTGTAGCATTTTAACTACTGAACCGATTGGAAAATGATCTTCAACTAGATTATTTAAAATTGCATACCCTTTAGATTAATACCTTGCTTGACGACATCTAAAATTTCTATCTCGAGATATGTCATAAAATGTAAGGGTACCTACTGAAAAAACTAAAAAAAATTCTAACTCAAAAACGTATCCATACAAAAAATTTTGAATTTCATTTTTGAGCTCAGCATTTCAAAGTACATCATAAAAAAATAACAGCTTCAATGGGTCTTTATTTTTTTTTATTTTTGTAAACTAGTGTTATTAGGATTTATTTCAAAGCACACCTTAAAAAATATGCTAAACGTTCAGCTCAAAACCTCGTCCCAATTAAAATGATTTAGGTTAGGATCAAACCTTTGAACCAGCGACGGAAGCCACCATTAAATGCAATTACTGTTACGCGTCTCAGCTGAAGAAATTAACAAAAACAACAGATTGAATTGGACGAGGTGGTCTTGATGTAAGCTACGCTACTAAAAATATTGTAGAAGCAGGAAGAGAGATAGGTTGAATATTTTTTTAACTGGCTACTATAAATTTAACATAAAAACTAAACCTAACAAAAAATAACAAAAAGAAGTCCTTGTAAATGCTTAACAGTAACATTGTAGCTGTTAAAGTCGAACCGTATGTTAACAGAAAGACCAGGAAATAATACCGAAACCGTTAACCGAAATAAACCGTTTCAAGCCACGTACCGGTATCGAAACCGGAACCGATATGAAAAATTTTGTAGTGAACCGAAAACCGTTTCGCGTTAACCGAAAAAACCAGAACCATACGGATACGCTAATACCGGTACTGTTTCGATTTCCTATTATTTATCTTACTGACTTATGACTATATAATTTAGCCGTCATTAGTCATTTGGATAGATAAAAAACTGATTTGGCCCCGACCTTCAAATTAAAACTAAGTACGAGTCGAACTTTATTGTACTTAAAAAGAAGTACGAAGGATTAAAACAGGCCTAAAATTTTTGTATCGATCCGAAAAGTCTCATTTTTAGTACGGATCCAACCAGAAAATCAAATAATCTTGCATAGAGGTTAAAACAAGTTCGGAATTGCAATGTCATAGCAAAAGAACGAAAAGTAACTGAAAGTTCGAAAATTTTTCTCGGCCACTTTCTTTACATTTAATTACAAACTAAAATCAATCCCGTGGGTGGTTAAAAAAACGCTATTTCGGATTAAAAAAAAAAAACAAACATACCCGAGTAATACACGGGATCGAGACAAGAATTTCAGAATTGGAAAACCCGTATCCATTGGGATTGATTTAAGTCCAAATATCTGGGGTTTTTTCTTCTGTGTAGGCACTATATATTTCAGGATACACGAACTAAGATAACGAAATTTTTTTCTATGTCTTCGTTTTTAGATCTTTTCCAAAAACTTTTAAAATTTTTCATTGTATGCTCTCTTGGACACTTTCCGACGAAATCTATAACATTTTTGACATGATTTCCTTCTTTATAATCAGACTCACGCGCGCATCTCTAGTTCAGAGTGCACTGTATGCATGTAACTGTAAAAGCACATATGCAAGTCAAGTGATTCTAAAACTGTTGATTATCAAATTGTTGGCACAAAAACAATCCGAATCTGCAGATCTTCTTTGCATATTGTACATATGTATATAAGGATAATGTTTAACAAATACAAATACATACATACGAAATGTTGCTTTATTTATCTATGGCACTTACCTGAGATTTGGTTTGACAAGCACTGGCAGAACCCGCTGCGTCAAGAAAACTTCAAAATTCCTTTCTTTTTGGCAGCACACACTTGTTACACATATTGAATTGCAAAAAAAAAAACACACACACACACGCAGCTTAAGCTGTACATTTTTTTGATTAGGACACAGATCTTTGGCTGGTCGCGGTAAGCTCACATTGTTATTAATTTGTACACTAACACAACCAACACTTGAGTAATTAACTTTTTAATATAAATTATTAAAATGCACTTATTTTTAAATCAATTTTGTTGCAAATTAAAGAAATCGCGGCACAAAGAGTGACCATGCTCACTCGATATGTGATAACATTTCGATAACATTCAAATCAATCGGCTATCGAGTGTGGGACTTAACAGTGACTATCGATTGTGTGATTTCACAGTGACTCAATCACACAAATTGCTCAACTCTAATTGAATAATTCAACAAAACTGCTGCCAAAACAAAAACTACATAATTTTGTTTGTTTTTTTTTATTGTATGGAGATGCTGAGCATTAATATGAATACTTATACTCGCTTCTCAAATGCAACAAGTGAGAATGGGAATTTTGGAACCGGAACCAGTGTGAACTGAACTTAACTGAATTGCAGCCCTGTGCGGCGCAAATGCTCAACTAGATTTAATAGTTTATTTATTTGCAAATTAAAAACAATTCAAAATGATACACGACATATTGTTGTCGTGCCTGAGCGAAAGTGGCAATGGCTTGGCCATGAAGGGCTTTCTGGTGGGTATTTACATATGATGAACTTGAGAGTGCTTACTTACCCCTGTCTCTTCATCTTTTCCAGTCCTCGGATGCTGTGGACCATTTCATACATCCTTGCGAGCGTGAAATTTTCATGGAAATACTCAACATAATCAATTACTTGCATGAAGTGTTGGAATTTACCAAGCTATGTAAGTTGGTGGCTAAGCAACCTGACCAGGTGTTCTCCGAAGGCGTCGAGGAGGAGGGTGAGTGGGTCAGGTCTTTTACTTGTTTGATAATAATTGATTTCCTTTGCAGAATTATGCTATGGTTTCTACCTAATTCAGTTTGCCAAGGGTGTGGAGACTGCTCTGGAGGACTATTATGATGAGGTTATACGTTTGGAGGAGTATTGCCTTAAGACCAAGCCCAATTCGTTGACCTTTGTTCACGATTCTCTGCAAATGCAATTGCCGGCTATTATGCTGCTACGTAAACTCATACGGGAAGTACAAATGCAGAAATTGCATGGCTGTGCCCTGCTCAACAATCTGCATCAACAGTCGGAGCATGGAGATGTGCAACTGGATCGTATTATGAGCAAGCAAGTGGCTGATTGTAGTTATAAATTTTCCCAAAATGTAAATGCAAATTCTTTTAGAGTTGTAAAGCCGGTGAAATATGCCTTCTTCTCGTATCTGGCCCACTGGCTGCTGTTTGGAGTGATTGAAGATGTGCACTCGGAGTTCTTTATTAAATTTACTCCCCATGCTCAGAAAGAGGAAGATTCTTCGCATAGTTCGGGTAGAAAATCTGCTAATAATATCAACCAATTGGTAAGCTTAATGACAAACTAAACCAAGTAAAATTCATTTTTATACTCTGTACCGAAGGTTCGTGCAAATGTATGTAACAGGGAGAAACTATATATATTCTTGATCAGCATCAACAGCCGAGTCGATATAGCCATGTCCGTCTGTACGTATGAACGCTAAGATCTCAGAGATGGTAAGAGATAGAGGTTTGAGGTGTATGGAACATATATTTCTTATACTTGCAGGCAGATCAAGTTTAGTTTAGATTTTTGCCACGCCCCCTGCCTTCCCCGCAAATTGAAAAAAACCTCATATCTTCCACAATTTTGGAGTTAGGTTGTTCGAACCTTCTAGACATATATTCTACTCATCATTACTTATCGAACCCCAATACATCGTTTTTCGATCAGACGCACGATAGTAGAGTTGCCACTCCGGCAATTTGAAAAACGCCTCAAATGTCCCACAATTTTGGAGTTAGGTTGTTCGAACCTTCTAGAGATATATTCTACTCATTACTTAACGAGCCCCATACATCGTTTTCCAATCAGATGAACCATAGTAGAGTTGCCACCCCCACAATTTCAAAAACAACTCAAATATCCCACAATTTTGGAGTTAGGTTGTTGGAACCTTGTAGACATATATTCTACTCATCATGACTTATCGAGCCCCCATACATTGTTTTCCGATCAGATGAACGATAGTAGAGTTGCCACTCCGGCAATTTGAAAAACGCCTCAAATGTCCCACAATTTTGGAGTTAGGTTGTTGGAACCTTGTAGACATATATTCTACTCATCATGACTTATCGAGCCCCCATACATTGTTTTCCGATCAGATAAACGATAGTAGAGTTGCCACTCCGGCAATTTGAAAAACGCCTCAAATGTCCCACAATTTTGGAGTTAGGTTGTTGGAACCTTGTAGACATATATTCTACTCATCATTACTTATCGAGCCCCCATACATCGTTTTCCGATCAGATGAACGATAGTAGAGTTGCCACCCCCACAATTTGAAAAACACCTCAAATATCCCACAATTTTGGAGTTAGGTTGTTCGAACCTTCTAGACATATATTCACCATATTATTACGAGCCCATACTCGTTTTCGATCAGATAACGATGTAGAGTGCCACCCACAATTGAAAACACTCAAAATCCCACAATTGAGTTAGGTTGTTGAACCTTTAGACATATTTCACTCACATACTATCGACCCCCATACATTGTTTTCCGATCAGATAAACGATAGTAGAGTTGCCACTCCGGCAATTTGAAAAACACCTCAAATGTCCCACAATTTTGGAGTTAGGTTGTTCGAACCTTCTAGACATATATTCTACTCATCATTACTTATCGAACCCCCATACATTGTTTTTCGATCAGATGAACGATAGTAGAGTTGCCACTCCGGCAATTTGAAAAACGCCTCAAATGTCCCACAATTTTGGAGTTAGGTTGTTCGAACCTTCTAGACATATATTCTACTCATCATTACTTATCGAGCCCCCATACATTGTTTTCCGATCAGATGAACGATAGTAGAGTTGCCACCCCCGCAATTTGAAAAACACCTCAAATATCCCACAATTTTGGAGTTAGGTTGTTCGAACCTTCTAGACATATATTCTACTCATCATTACTTATCGAGCCCCCATACATCGTTTTCCGATCAGATGAACGATAGTAGAGTTGCCACCCCCACAATTTGAAAAAAACAACTCAAATATCCCACAATTTTGGAGTTAGGTTGTTGGAACCTTGTAGACATATATTCTACTCATCATTACTTATCGAGCCCCCATACATTGTTTTCCGATCAGATGAACGATAGTAGAGTTGCCACCCCCAAAATTTGAAAAACACCTCAAATATCCCACAATTTTGGAGTTAGGTTGTTCGAACCTTTTAGACATATATTCTACTCATCATTACTTATCGAGCCCCCATACATCGTTTTCCGATCAGATGAACGATAGTAGAGTTGCCACCCCCGCAATTTGAAAAACACCTCAAATATCCCACAATTTTGGAGTTAGGTTGTTCGAACCTTCTAGACATATATTCTACTCATCATTACTTATCGAGCCCCCATACATTGTTTTCCGATCAGATGAACGATAGTAGAGTTGCCACCCCCGCAATTTGAAAAAACACCTCAAATATCCCACAATTTTGGAGTTAGGTTGTTCGAACCTTGTAGACATATATTCTACTCATCATTACTTATCGAACCCCCATACATCGTTTTCCGATCAGATGAACGATAGTAGAGTTGCCACCCCCGCAATTTGAAAAACACCTCAAATATCCCACAATTTTGGAGTTAGGTTGTTGGAACCTTGTAGACATATATTCTACTCATCATTACTTATCGAGCCCCCATACATCGTTTTCCGATCAGATGAACGATAGTAGAGTTGCCACCCCGGCAATTTGAAAAAACACCTCAAATATCCCACAATTTTGGAGTTAGGTTGTTGGAACCTTCTAGACATATATTCTACTCATCATTACTTATCGAGCCCCCATACATCGTTTTCCGATCAGATGAACGATAGTAGAGTTGCCACCCCCGCAATTTGAAAAACACCTCAAATATCCCACAATTTTGGAGTTAGGTTGTTCGAACCTTCTAGACATATATTCTACTCATCATTACTTATCGAGCCCCCATACATCGTTTTCCGATCAGATGATCGATAAAAGAGTTGCCACCCCCGCAATTTGAAAAAACACCTCAAATATCCCACAATTTTGGAGTTAGGTTGTTCGAACCTTCTAGACATATATTCTACTCATCATTACTTATCGAACCCCCATACATCGTTTTCCGATCAGATGAACGATAGTAGAGTTGCCACCCCCGCAATTTGAAAAAACACCTCAAATATCCCACAATTTTGGAGTTAGGTTGTTGGAACCTTGTAGACATATATTCTACTCATCATTACTTATCGAACCCCCATACATCGTTTTCCGATCAGATGAACGATAGTAGAGTTGCCACCCCTGCAATTTGAAAAACACCTCAAATATCCCACAATTTTGGAGTTAGGTTGTTCGAACCTTTAGACATATATTCTACTCATCATTACTTATCGAGCCCCCAACATCGTTTTCATAGATGCGATAGAGTTGCCACCCCAATTTGAAAAACACCCAAATATCCACAATTTTGGAGTTAGTTGTTCGAACCTTTTAGACATATATTCTACTCATCATTACTTATCGAGCCCCATACATCGTTTTCCGATCAGATGAACGATAGTAGAGTTGCCACCCCCGCAATTTGAAAAACACCTCAAATATCCCACAATTTTGGAGTTAGGTTGTTCGAACCTTCTAGACATATATTCTACTCATCATTACTTATCGAACCCCAATACATCGTTTTCCGATCAGATGAACGATGGTAGAGTTGCCACCCCCACAATTTGAAAAAAATCGAATATCTTCCACAATTTTAAAGACAGATTGTTTGAACCTTTTAGGCATATATTTTAATCGTCGTTTCATATCGATCCTCCATACACCATTTCCAGATCAGATGAACGATAGTCGAGTTATAAGCAAATCAAATAATTACGCTGGGCAGCACTGCCCGTAATCGTGATGGGCAGCACTTGCACACTTTAAAGTTATTAGTTATATACCAACAGGTACAGAGTATATTACAGTCGTGCTTGACCGACTTTTTCTTACTTGTTTTAATTCCAGACTTTGGCCGAGGATTTTATCTGGCAATATGAATTAAATATGCCACAATTACCTGGATTTCTGTCCACAATTGTTGCAGAGAAAATTCTGTTTGTGGGACAAACTGTGCTCATATTTAAAATGAATCGAAATTTCGCCCACCAAAATCAAAATAATCTTTGGTCCATGAAATTGGATGACATATGTCGCGATGATGTGAGCGAGCTGTGGCGTGACAAACAGATCATTTTCTATCAAATGATTGAGAAATTAAATCATGATGACAAAATCAATGTGATTCATGTGGAAAGTGTGATACATGAAATTA
Organism: Lordiphosa mommai; assembly: GCA_018904225.1. Lineage (NCBI taxonomy): Eukaryota > Metazoa > Arthropoda > Insecta > Diptera > Drosophilidae > Lordiphosa > Lordiphosa mommai. The sequence continues at coordinate 251,202 of JAEIFT010000330.1, read as the reverse complement.
AGAAATATGTAAGCATGCGTCTATCCGAAATTGCGATCAACGAAGTGGATTTGGAGCATCAAATGGGTTTGGTGAAAGACTTTTATTTTTTGGGACGCGGCGAATTCTATTTGGAGTTTCTGTCACAAATAAAACGGGAAATGGCAACCGAAGGGCTTACCTTAAGTTATAGAAGATGCTTTGATGTAAATATATATTTATTAAATTTTGTTTAATATAAACTTAACCCTTTTTTAATTTAATTCACAGACGGCTGCCAATGTCATGGGCATTTCAGATGATTTGGAGAATTTCACTTTGAGTGCCTCAAGGCAAAATCTGGATCTCGATGAAAGTTGCGAGTTTGAATCCTTACAAACTTTGCATTTGAAATACATTTACAAATGGCCCTTGAATCTCTTATTCTCACCTCTGGCCATTGAGCGTTATAATAAGGTGTTTCGCTTTTTATTGATTGTGCGCAAGCTGCAGTATGACCTGCAACAGGTGTGGGCCAGCCAAATTTGGACGGCCAAAACCAAGGGAAAGATTAACATTAAAGTGGTAAATTTACGCAATCATTTAATGTTTTTCCTGGACAATATGCAGTATTATATACAAGTGGATGTATTGGAAAGTAAGTAGGGTATAAACGCATTTAAAATGTTTATTAAATTTCCTATTTTCCAGGTCAATTTAGTATTCTGATGAATACCATTCTAAGTAAAGCCGATTTTGAGGAAATACAGCGAGCCCACACCATATTTCTGGCCAATGTTTTATCACAATGTTTTCTACTTACCGATTCGAATGAATCGAAAATGAATATTACCGATACACAATGCCAAACCCAAAATCCTGTATATGGTACCTTGCTGGAACTGTTTAATATATGTGAAAAATTTGCCACTTTAAACAACGAGTCAAATCCTTCTGCTGAGTCGGAGGAAATCATCAAGGAAGTTGAACGTCTGGAGGAAAGGTAACATCAGGCATTTCCTTGTATGTAATTTGCTTATATATTTTAATTTATTTCCTTTACAGATTTGACCTGTTAATAGCCAGCCTTATCCAATTATTGGTTGACATCAAGACAGCCTCAAGTTTGGCTCCACTTTCACAGCTGCTCTTAAGATTGGACTTCAATCATTGGTTTAGTTCTGGCCATAATAATAGCTTAATTAAATAAATCAGCTTATAGCTGCAATCGTTTGATATCCTCTATGCGAAAATCGTTTCTGAAAAGTCAAATAAAGTAAATTAGGAATTTTGTTAAGTGGATATATCGATTTTTTCCGGGGCTATGTGAAATTAGACCGCGTGAATTAAGGGGCAAAGTCTACTGTAAAATTTAAAAAAAAAAATATGTTTTGTTTATTGGCCTTAAAAAATACCTTGAGCCCTCTAAAATAAGGTACAATAGGTGTTAAAGCCAGCTGAATTTTTCTTCATTGAAATTTCAACCTTTTACCGACGTGCTCCGAAAGGCCTTCCTGCTAATGCCGAAACTTTAAACGCGTTTTTCTCAAAACTAAGATGGGATTTACATGATGAAGTAAACTTCATGAAGTTTTCTTAGTACGCGAGAGACTTAAATGTATTTCTTTCAGGGACCGTAACTGTTATAACTTTTTGGATAAAAATTTTGAAATAACAATTATTTTCTAATTTTTACATAAAAAATTTTAAAATAATCGTTATTCTATGATTTTAAAATACAAATTTTGTTTTAACAGTTAAATGGTAATTTTTATATAAAAATTTTTGAATAACAGTAAAAACTAATTTTTATTATAAAAATTTAAATTAATTTTTATTTTGTAATTTTTATAATAAAAAATTTCTTTTTAATTGTTATGAAAAATTTTTATTGTAAAATTTTTATAAAAATTACTTATCTAGTAAGCGTTTGTAAATTATAGAATATCTTTGATAGAAGGATACAAGATTTATTTAAACCTACTAGATTAGTCATTTTTATAAAAATTTGTATAATAAAAAATTAAAAATTAATTTTTATTATAAAAATTACAAAATAAAAATTTAATTTAATTTTTTATAATAAAAATTAGTTTTAACTGTTATTCAAAAATTTTTATATAAAAATTACCATTTAACGGTTAAAACAAAATTTTTATTTAAAAATTATAATATAACAATTTCAAAATTTTTTGTGATAAAAATTGCAAATAAACATTTATTACATTTAAGGACTCGACATTCAAAATTATGAAGATTCATGTACTCCATTTTATCAGGGGATCCATATTTCGTAGTAATTTTTTTTACTTCCATAACTGTTATTTTCGGTCCCTGATTTCTTTCCTATTCGTTTGAAAGGTCTGAAAAATTTCCTATAAATTTCAGGCCTACTAAGAAAAACTTCATGAAGTTTGCTTCATGGTGTAAATTCCGACTAAGTTTTTCAATGCGGTGTACACGATATCTTGAGTTCTATTGAATGAATTGACTTCAAATTTGAACCACATATTCTCTGGAGTAGTGTCTCTTGTTTGACGGAGCATTTTTTTTGATATCGTTTATTGTTTAATTTTTATAAAAAAAATAGAAAAACATTTCAATAATTTTTTTATCGGTCAAACGAAAGTCAATGGCCGTGTTCAGCAGAAAGATGGAGCGCTGAGCATGTATCAGAAAAAAATGATAGATCAAAAAGTTTCTGCTGAACGAAGTGCTACATTTTTGGCAAACGCCTTTAGAATAAAATCATAATACGGAACTACGTAGCTTTTTTAATGGCGCTGCAGACACGCTAGCATTTTGTGGTACACTGGAAATTGCATAGAAATTATATTTGATTATTTTTTATAATTATTTTCAGCAGACTGAAAAGCTCATAATTGCAATCAGTGCGCAAGATACGGCTAATGCTATCGATAACACGCCTATCGATATGCAATTACAGCTGGTGGTATCAGTATCACATCAAAGGAGCGTACTATTTCTTTGATACGTGCTCCGCTATCATGATACCTCAAATTGGCTATCATGATACCGGATCAGTCGCGGTCAGCAGAAAGATCATTTAAATTTTATGATTGATCAGGCAGCGAGTTCTTCTGCTGAACGCGGTCAATATTATGTAGATGATAACCATATTTAGTTTTTTCTTTTAGATCACCCAGACGTGAGATTTCATGTACACCGTTTAGGCACCTAAAAAAAACGGTCTTGCACTTTAAGGAGTGTCACGACGGCAATTTTGAATATTGAGACTCAAAACTTTTTTTTTTAAATACTTAAATATATAATAAAAAAGACGGTTTCGGCCTGTTTTTTCCCTTGGCACAGTAGACTTCCCCCTTAAGGCGGTTTATTATTTTCTTGACCATACGACACACTTCACAATGATATATCAACAATTTTTTAAAAATTAGTCGACCGTTTGTTGCATTTTCTTGATTAGGTTAAATAAAAGTGAAATTTCTTCAAATTGGCTTTGCTTTTTTGGCAGGGAATAATACCGGTACCGTTAACCGAAATAAACCGTTTTAAGCCACTTACCGGTATCGAAACCGGAACCGATATTCAAATTTTTTAAGAACCGAAAACCGTTATAATAGGAACCGAAAAAACAGGAACCATACCGAAACGGTAATACCGGTACTGTTTCGGTTTCTTATTATTTATCTTAGCATTTTTGGCCTTAAAGAAAAATCAGAATCTTATTATTTTTTAAGATATATAAAAGAAACATAAATTTTTTGTTTAAAAAGGCGGAAAAACTTTTCTTTGGTAAATATAAAACCTTTAATTAAATTTTACCAGGGATTAAGCCCGAAACGAATATCGGTACCGGTTCCGGTACGTACCGAAATAAGAATTTCGGTTAAAGGTTCTATTTTGGGTATCAAATTATTACGGTTTTCGGTTCCGATACGGTACTCTGATTTCTATTTCTGTATACCGGAACAAGTATAATTTTTGTTAACATTAAAAAATTGTCTAGTCTTTCAAGATATCCAAAAAGTTAATGGATGTAATAAAACAACAATATGTTTTTCGAAGAAAATACCACATAAAAAAAGATTTTTAAATATACCTATTTCTAGCCTTAATTATTTTGAAACCAAGCAGTTCGTTCCAGAAAAATCACATAGAACTATCTGTCCCGTAGTCTTACAAATAACAGAGTAAATTATAAGTTTATCTTTCTTAGGGCCGATTTATGATCTTTAATCTATGTGTAAGATAAAATTAAATTTGACTCTGAATCTCTCTCTCTCTTAATCGGACCTAAACTTATTTTAAATCAATGGTATTGTTCGAGGACCTCGAGCCGGCAGAATAATACCATTGATTGAATAAGATCAGGTCGCAAAAATCCGATAAATTATTTAAAATCTTTCTAAAAAGCAGAAAAATATTTCTTAATTATGATTGGAAATAATCGGCACTAAAATCTACCGTATCCCTGCCAAAAATATAAATCTTTTGACATTTGGATAGATTTGTACCCACACTATAAGACTACGGTCCAATATTATATATATATACGCTCTAAAACAGTTGGAAACATAAAATCTGCTTGAGATTTCCCTTACATTATATTTTTTCTAAATATTAAAACAAAATTTTCTTAAAATAGAGAATCAGATTTCTAAACTTGAGGGCGAAACTTGACTTAAATTAAGAAACTTTAAAACCTTCTCAAATTTATATTAAAAAAAAAAAAAAAAAAAAAAAAAAAAAAAAAAAAAAAAAAAAAAAAAAAAAAAAAAGCCAAAAAATTTTGCAACATTTCTATATTGCAGGACGAAAGATTCAACGTTTTTTTTTACATTTAATTAGAGGGATTAGATATATCACCAAAAAGTTTTTACGCTTTTTAGAAACATTTTCTCTATGTCTTATATACCTTAAAAATGAATTTGATTCTGGTTTTTCTTTAAGGGGCGAATTTCTAAAATGTAATACTTAGAAAAATAATATGAAACCGAAACAGTACCGGTATTAGCGTTTCGGTATGGTTCCGGGTTTTTCGGTTCCAATTAAAACGGTAAACGGATTTCGGTTCTTAAAAACATTTTAATATCGGTTCCGGTTTCGATAGCGGTACGTGGCTTGAAACGGTTCATTTCGGTTAACGGTTACGGTATTCTTCCCTGGTCACGACGTGATCGTGAAAAAGCACGTGATCCGTGCGTAAATCGTGCGTGTTAAAGTAAATCATCGTAAAAGTAAGTCATACAGTATTCACAAAATTTTTTTGGTCAAGAAACCCATAATAGAGTTAAGGTCTCTCCATGCAAAAATTTGGGGGTGGTTGATCGTGCGTGATCATTCGTGATCTCTTCTTTAATCGTGCATAAATAGTGCGTGACGCAAAACGCTCTAAAATTTGGTGCGCCAAGAGATTACTCAACGCTTCGCGCACCTTACTTCAGAAGTACGCGAACCAGCATTTTTATCCTGGAGGTTTCGGGCTGCTACCTTCGAAAATTCATGTGAATGCATGAACACGCGCGGTCTAATTTCATATTTTAGTCGCGGCCTCAATTCTAATTTTCCAAATTCCAGCAGTAGTTAAATTTGCGGTCTAATTTCCCTCACCCCCATTTTCCTCCATATTTACCTTAAAGTCAAAATTGTGCGAACTTCGTTCGAGGTTAAACGCCACGAAGGCATATCAGAATTGTTCTCAGGATTCCAATATTCGGCAAGTTCGGAAACTTTTTCCAGATTTAAAAGTGTGGCTATTTGGGACAAACGTGTCATCTTATCTCTAACAGACCAGGATGTGGCACCAGTTAAATATGTGCCCAAGGCACGCACTTCCTGATCGAGCACCAAACCACCAAGCTGGAAAAATAACAACAAATTAAAATGAAATCTTTATAAATTTTGTTTTTTCCTAACTTACGCGATTAAAGTTGGATTTCTTGATGGCCCTTTCCAAACGTATGGTGACCTCAGTGGCCAAAATGCTTACCAAAGCATCATAATTACGTGGACTTAAAGCATTTTTAAAGGAATTCAATAAACCATCCAATTGCACTATAAAAAATTGCACAAATGTTTCTCCCGCCTCATAGGCAGCCAGTTCTTCCTCTGTCAGCTGATGACTATAGTTTAAAAACTGATCAATCCAAGGATTTAGACGTGGCTTAATAGCGCTCGATCTCAACTGTTGCATGCCAAAATCAACTGTGGCCTTCAGGGCATCCCGCACCGTCTTCAATTCCATCAAACAGCTATCCAACAATTGTCGCTCCACCGAGCTCATATGGGGAAATGTGCCGGCTATCTCTTGTTCCATTGTCTGGCATAGGGTCTCTATATATTCCGTTGACATATCGGCATTGTTCAGTTGAACCAGGAAATTTGCACGTCCCCGATCCGCATCCGTGGAATGTAATTTACCCTGTTGAAGGGTTGTCTGTATGGCATTATAGGCTTGTGCCAAATCTATATACCCAGAGGGATAGCCACTCTTCAAGGGAGCTTTGAGAGCAGCTATAAAATCACCATCCAGACACGAGGCGACAATATTGATGACAGCACAGGTACCATTAATGGATTGTGTGGTCAACGAACGTCGAATGGATTTGCGTAATATGAAGAATACATCGTCAACTATGGACGAGCATTGCTGTCCAGCTTCATAAGCATCAAGTCCAATGGCTTTCAATACGCTTTCTTCCATGAAATATCTGTAAAAATAAATAAAGTGGGATTTTGAAAAAGAAGGTAGAATAAAAATAGTTAAGGAACCTAGCTGAAATCGGTTATCATTTTTTTGAACAGTGCACAATAGTCTCAAAGTCGGTTTATAATGGCGTAAATATGAAAATAAATAGTGATTTGTGGAAAAAACATTTTTTTAAAAGTATACTTTAGGGGGCAACCAACCAAACCAAAACTTGTATTATGAAATGCAGCGTTAAATGTTTTGCGAAGCTCTGAAAGTCAGTCTTTAATTTGACTAAGCACGAGGCTTTTGTTGTTGCAATCGAAAATCGACTTAAACAATTGAAATAAAAATGTAAATCTGGCTGGTACAAGTCAATTGGCTCGTGTGTTTTTTTTAATTTTCGCTTCCAAAAAGAATTAAAATAACAAATGAGCTTAACCCCTCAAAGAAATTCTATTTCGGGTGTAAAAGTCAGGTGTATTGTTAATGCAATATTGTTCATTAAAGTGTCCTCTATTGGATACTCTAATCCCGAATTTTTCCAGTTTACTTTGGGTTTGAGCATGAAGAACTGCTTGAAGTGTGGTTAAGAAATGGGCGTAAAATATCAATCGCAGTTTCCAAATAATTAAAATTAATGAGAAAAAAATAGAAGGCTAACATCGGCTACGCCGATGTTTTAAATACCCTTACAGTTTTGGAAAGGCGCTACCATTGATAACAAACTAATTTTTAGACCGATCGTTCCTATGGCAGTTATATGCTATAGCCATCCGATTTTGTTAAATTTTTCACGAATTGTGTGGAAGCATATAAAACTAATATATACCATGATTGGTGACGCTACGATGGAAAACAAAAAAATGTTTCTCACTAGAACTAGATTTTGGACCGATCGTTTATATGGCAGCTATATGATATAGTCATCCGATTTTGATCAAATTTTTTCCAGGGATCGTAAATAATGATTATTTTTTATTTTAAAATCAAAAAAAATCATCCACTTAGAATCGTCGTAGAAGAATTCTAATTATACCAAAATGATTATTTTTGATTATCTATGCAAATCCGCCATGATTTTTTATTTTTGATAAGTTTTAACAAAATTTCTTAATGCTAATGATTATTTTTTAAGTAATATTTTAAAACTTAGGCAATAATCATTATTTTTGAGCGAAAAAAATAAAACTCAAAAATAATGATTATTCCATGAGTTTTATTTTTTCGCTCAAAAATAAAACTCAACAAGGAATTGTGTCCTTATTATAAGGAACTTTGGCAAGTTTGATGCATATTCTTAATAAGTGAAGCAAGACTAATCTATAAAATAAAAATTAGAGATTAAAAATTTAAAAAAAAAAAATATTTTTATGAAGAGAATTTATTTATTAAGTTTCACAAACATTAACTTTTGCAATGAATCAGTTTAAGTTTGCATCTCAGATCCGTCAGCACAAGTTTTAGGGCTGAAAACGACCTTTCTACACTCACTTGCGTTGCAGGCCAAAGCTTTTAATTTTACATGATACATACAAATTTTGATAGCTTTATTTTGTGCTTTATATAATTAAAAAAAAAAAATTTTGTATAAAATCTCCCAAAAAATTGTTTAGTTTTAAAAAAATTTGTTTTTTTCAATTTTTCAATTTTCCATAAAAATATTTTTTTCAAAATTTTTTTTATCTCTAATTTTTATTTTATAGATTAGTCTTGCTTCACTTATTAAGAATATGCATCAAACTTGCCAAAGTTCCTTATAATAAGGACACAATTCCTTGTTGAGTTTTATTTTTGAGCGAAAAAAATAAAAACTCATGGAATAATCATTATTTTTTGAGTTTTATTTTTTTCGCTCAAAAATAATGATTATTACCCTAAGTTTTAAAATATTACTTAAAAATAATCATTATTGTGTGAGCAAATTAAAAAAATTAAAAAATAATCATTAAATATTAAGTTTTATTTTATAACTTATAATGATTACGTTCCCTGATTTTTTAAGAATTGTGTGAAAGCACATAAAAATAATATTTACCAAGATTGATGACGCTACGAAGGAAAAAAAAAGTTTTTCTCACTGGAACTTGTTTTGGACCGATCGTTCCTATGGCAGCTATATGATATAGTCATCCGATCCGGCCGATTTCGACAAATGTGCAGCGTATTTGTATTTAAAGACATTTTGCAAAGTTTGGTCAAGAAAGCATTAAAACTGAGGGAGGAGATAGCATAGAAACAGACGGACAAGCGGAAATGAACTCAGCTCGTCATGCTGATCAAGAATATATATACTTTATGTGGTCGGAAATGCTTCCTTCTATGCGTTACAAACATCGTGACAATTTTAATATCCCTCCGGAAGGGTATAAAAAAATGTATAACACGGAAACTGTTGAGGTGCCCATTTACAGCTTTATACAGTTAATTCCTGGATACAAGAAGTAATTTTGAGAAAAATATGAAGGATTATTAATTTTTCTGTTAAAAATCCAAAAAAAAAAATTGGCCTAATTTTAAAGTGTTAGTAACTAAGAAGTTTTGGATCTGATACAATTTAACAGATTTTTCCATATTTTTTAGCGACGGTTTTCCATGGCAAGCAATTTTAATAATTACATTTTTTTAAATCTTCAATTTAAGATCCAGATGCGCTATATGGCAGATATATAAAATAATGTTCTAAGTTGACCGATTCTTGGTAAGTCGTCTTGGGGACCCAAAATATGTATATAAACCAAGTTTCAAGCAAATATCTTAAAAATTTGACTTTCCAGGAATGCTAAACAAAAATTGAAACATAATTTTCCAAAGGAATTCATAGGTTAATTTTAGTAATACTTTGATATTTGACCAAAATTTATACAGAAAAGCAGGGATGCTAAGAAGTGGTTCGGTTTTCTGTTTCACATAGATTTTAAAACAACGGTTATGTATTTAAAAGGGTTTTGTAACGTTCCGTAACGCGGTTTGGATTCGGTACGGTGATTCCTGATGCCGTTTTCGAATTTTCAAACTTTAAAAAATGAACCTTACGACATTTTGCATAAGGAATTTTTAGAAAGCATTTAAATAACTTTAATTCTAAATAGAAACAGCCCATAAAATCAGACAGATGTAACGGCGCCGTCCATAAGTTCAAGGATTGTCTTGACAAGCGAAATGTATTATATTTTGAAAACGGTGCGTATCAATTGGATATTCAGCTACAATGGCTAGCAAATATCAGTCTAACCTCTAAGCGAGAAGAAAGCATACGAATCTCTATATAATTGTTAAATAGAGACTATGGAGGGACTGGAAAAGCTTAATATTAATTAATGGGAAACATCACCACTAACTTAGTAAAATTTATAAATTCACAAATACAATATAGTGTTCTTTACATCATTAAACTCATCAATAAACTCAACCGAACCGTTTTCATAGCCTTTTTTTGGTTCAACATTTTATAAAGAACACCGTTTCCGTTTATAGCACAAATAAGCGCTTCATTTCGGTTTAGAACCGATTTGCATCCCGCAGAAAAAAGCTAAATAGATTAGGGATTAGGTTCGAAAAAATGCTAGTTTGACATGGTTTCGGATTATCTAAATCTTCGCATAAATTGTAAGCTTTAGTTTTTTAAAATTTACCTCTCGAATAGTAAATAGGTGCCCAGAATTTCCTGCATTTGACGACTAAGATCCGAATTCTTGACAATTTTTTCATATTTATCCAAAATTTTCTTCTGTTCTTCCTTTTCGGGCACACAAGTCTCAGCATTGACCTGCAAATTAAAACATTTTAAGCAACAAATTTTGTTAAGTTTAACTATTTAGCCATACCTGCATGCGTCGACGCATAAATCTATAATATAGCTCCACTCTGGAATGCATGACTGTGATCTCAGCTATAATAGCATCAATTTCCTTGGGATTTAATTTGTCAATTGAGCCCCCCGAGGGTTTACGATAATGACCCAAAGATGGTACACTGGCGGCAGTTGTATTGCTAGACCTTTGGGCACACTCATTCACCTGCTTAATACGATACTGGATTTGTCGATTCTTATTGAATTCCAGCAACAAATTTTTAACCTCAAGGTCGCATTCGCGTTGCAGTATGGCTATCATGTCTATGAGAGAAGAGGAGCTGTTTAGGAAAAAAAGAAAGGTAAGATTTAATTTCTTATTTTCAGAAGGCATACTTACTCCTGTCCATAGTAGGCCTCAATAATGGGCTGATTGACCTCCACCACGCGTGCAAAATTCTCCAAAATTGCAGTTAAACGATCCGCATAGGCCAATTGCAGACGACGCTCGGCTTTGGCTATATCCTGTGTATTGCGCAGCTCTTTTTGGGCCTTTGCCGACAACTTGAGGCATATGTAGGCGGAAAACTTTTCAATACCCATGCGATGGCAGCCCACCAAGGGAAAGATTTTGAAAAATCTCTCTACCGAAGCCAAATCATCATTTTTAACTGCTTCATCAAAGCGTTTGGAAATCAAATCACGCATTTTTTCCGTGGCATCCTCAAGTGTAAGTACCGCATCGCTTACGGAAGTAATTGAACCCTGTACATCGTCTGCCGTGCGCTGCAATAGTTGCTGATCCATGGCCAGAAAGCGAGCTATATGACCGGCTCCCTTCTCGTAATCCTCTTCATTGATGGCCTTGACCACACCTTGACTGCACAGTTGTAAATCAATGAGATCGTGTACACGCTGCTGACACTCGGAGGCACGACAACGGGCCAGGTCTAGGCGACGCACCTTGGCGCTAACGGATTCGGCCAATTGGGCGGTGTTGACTATTTGCATATTCAATTTATTGGAATCACTGTCCACGGTTTGCAGGGAGGCCAAGGCCCGACCAATGCCACTCATTTTGGCCTCAATCTGGCATTGTCGTTTTGATACCGTATCCAAGAGGGCATCCACATTTGCCTGGGGAAGATACAAAATATAAATTTAACATTTTCTGAGAATTTTTCAGCTAGGTGTACCTCTTCCTCGGCAATGCGTAGCAGTGCCTCATCCACTTTTTCAGTTGTGGTGATGTCCAAGGCGCTTAATCTTTGCTGTAGGGTCATTTTGGATAAACATTAATTTGTTTGTTCTACGTGGTAAAACAGCTGGCTAATAACTAATAATCGATAAGAAAAACAATCGATTACGATAGTTTGCCGCTGCTATAACAGTGGGCTGTTGGTTAGCAGCTGTTAGTCTCTGGTCTCACTATGTTATGACCCAAATAGCTTTGAATTTAAATTCAAATTCCACATAAACAAAAAACACTTGATCCGATGCACAACTTCCTTACCCGAGGTAGAGGATTAGGTGTTTACCTCTGACGCCCCCTCCCTTCCTTGCAGCAGACTGGAATGTTTGCCTTATGCTGCCCCAAATTATTGGACGGGAAAAAAAATATGGCTGAAGCCGAGCTGTTGCCAAGCCACCCGATCTGGATCGGTCTAACCCTGATCTCCGTGCTGTCTTCCACTGCTTGGGTTGCTGGATTAGCAGGGATTAGGGGTAGTCTGGGTCACTGCTTGGTTGCGGAATGGGGCAACCGCTTCCGGGGTTGTTTGGCTAATTCTGCCTTGCTGGTATGGTCGGGCCTAAGGAGACATTTATTAGCCGTCTGACCAGGCCCGATTAACCAATCACTTCCAACTTGAGGCAAATTTTCGGATAGCGGTTTTTTATTTATTTTAAACTTCCCGCACTCGTTTCTTGTGGTTAGTATTTTGGCGCCTGTTTGAACTATATTTGTTGCCGATAATCTATCGAGCCTATCGATACCCCCCTCAGGCGGCCATAACAACTAATTGCTGGCTACACGCGGTGTTTGTTTTGATTTTGCAGCTATGGAGAACATGGAGCAGTATTTCACGGAATATGAAAATTTAGAGGCAAATACTTAACATAATTAATAACAATTGCTTTAACAATATCCCTTCTTGCAGGTCCATGAGCTCATGCTCAAGGATAGACCCCGCCAGGAGGCCTACTACAATGCCATTTTGAGCAACAAAGATCTCTTCAAGGATAAAGTCGTTTTGGATGTGGGCGCAGGCACTGGTATTCTATCCGCATTTTGTGCCAAAGCTGGTGCCCGTTTGGTTTATGCCATTGAAGCCTCCAATTTGGCCACTAAAATTGCTTTGGAACTAATTGAGGATAATGGTTTGACCCACATTGTTAAGGTCATCCAATCACGTGTGGAGGAATTTGTTCTACCCAGTGCAGCCGAAAAGGTTGACATCATAGTTTCCGAATGGATGGGCTTTTATCTTTTACATGAAGGCATGCTGGATTCCGTGCTCTTTGCCCGAGACAAATTCCTCAAGCCGGACGGTCTGATGTTTCCCACCGAATGCACCATTTTTGTGGCTCCCTGTTCGCTGCCCTCCCTGTTCGATTACTGGACTAATGTGGATGGCGTGAAAATGGATCGATTTGCCAGTAAATTGCGCCTGCAAAAATCCACCAAACCAGAGATTACCCAACTAAATGCCAAAGATTTGCTACATGAGGGTGTGGTGTTCCATTGGATGAATTTAATGGACATAGACTCTAAGGAACTGGATGAAATCAAATTCAAAGATGTGTTGGCCACACAAACGGCGGGCAAACATCAAGGTTTCTGCATTTGGTTTGAGGTGCGATTTCCGGGTGATGAAGCTCCGGTGGTACTTAGCACTTCGCCGCTGGCTCCGGAAACGCACTGGAAACAGTGTGTGGTGGTGATGCCCGAGGATTCGTGTGAAAATCTGGATGAAAAGGCTCCGGTGGCCTTTCAAATCTGCATGAAACGCAGCCCCAACGATGCACGAAAATATAATCTGGAAGTGGAGCTACTCGATCCAAATGTTGAAGAGCATCCAATGCCCTGTTCCTGTTACATGACGAAATGTATTTTAACCGAGGCGCATCTTAAGATGATGGATACATCTTAGTTATTAGAGATTACATTTAAGTCTATTTTTTTATCAAAAATATAATCATATAGTTTTATTATGCTAATCTTTATGAAATTTTTCGAATTTAAACAGAATTTTTTCAATTCAAAAAAAAAAAAATAGAATGAAAAAATAAAAATATGCGTTAAATATTTAACTTTTTTCGAAAAAAACAATTTTGAAAAAATTGTTTAAACTGCCTAAAATTCATACAATCTATTTGGAAAATACGTACCGGTACAAGTAGAATATTTTTTTATATTCAAAAATTTAAATTATTTCAAGATATCCAAAAATAAATGGATCTAATTGAACTAAACGAATTGTTTTCTTAGAATATGCCATTTGAAAAACCTTTTTTTTTTATTAAATCTACCGATTTCTAGCCTTTTTTATTTTTGGACGAGCAATGTCGCTTCTGTCCACGCTTCTTGAAGTATTCCTACACTGAGAAAAAAATCTAGAATTAAGGAATTCTCTATTCATAAGTCGCCCAGACAAACTCGACTTAGGGCCATTTCTCATAAAGCTGACAAATATTTCTTAATAATGGTTCGAAATAATCCGCTCTAAAATCTGCCGAATCTCCTTTAAAAATATAAATCTTTAGCGATTTGAATAGATTTGAATCCTTACTATAAAACTACGGTCTAGTATAGCTCATAGTACGCTGGTAAAATACTAAATTGGGTAAATCAGATTGAAACATAAAATGTGCCTTAGCTTTTCCTTACAATACATTTTTTTAAATTTGATTAAAATCCAGAATTTTATTTCTAACTATTTCGTCTAACATTATATTTAAGGGAGCATTTTTTAAGACTTCGAAATCATTTACATTTAATTAAAGAGTTTATATTTATCAAATAAAAGTTTTTCGCTTTTTATAAATTTGTATTCTATATCTTATGTATCTTAAACAACGAATTTTATTCTGGTTATTCTTTAAGGGAGAATTTATAAAATCTTAGACTTTTTTCTAAGTGTATTTTAGGGAAAATTTGATTAAAATCCAGAAACTTCATTTCTTAAATTTATATTATCATTCTTCTAACATTTCTAAAATTCAAGGGAGGGTTTTTTTTAAGACTTCGAAATCCTTTACATTTAATTAGAGGAATAATATTTACCAAGGTAAAGTATTTCCGCTTTTCAGAAATTTTTTTCTATTAGATCTAGTATATATCTTAAAAATATAATTTGATTCTGGATATCCTTTAAGAGCGAATTTCTAAAATGTAAGACTACTTTCTGAGTGATATATATATTTTGTAATAATCATAAATCAATATAATAAATAATAAGAAACTGAAACAATACCGGTATTAGCGTTTCGGTAGGGTTCCGTTTTTTTCGGTTCCTATAATAACGGTTAACGGTTTTCGGTTCTCATAAAATGTTTAATAACGGTTCCGGTTTCGATACCGGTACGTGTCTTTATTTCGGTTAACGGTTCCGGTTTCAGTTACGGTATTATTCCCCTTATTTAGGGTGTCCTCGATACCAGAACCATAGAAAGTGTATTGAAACAATGCAAATGCACTTTCTACTCTTTGATTAAGTGGTCAAATTGAATCGAAATGTGCACCTACCGCCTTATAATCACAGGCATTTACTTAACAGTTTACCATCTTTTGTAAACTGTAAAAACTTACTTGGAGTTATGTTTACTTATGAATTAAATGTTGGTGCGATTGACTCACCCGATTTATTACGATTTGAGTTTTTCAGTGCCCGTCGGAAAGTGTTATAAAACAAGATTGGCTAAAGAGCACCGTTTTGACTGGAAGCGCCTTAGGGACCCTTTTATCGAGACTTGAGTAGGGCGCTGGACGAGATTTCGCGGTTCTCGCAGATCCCGAATTGAAAAGCTTCCTCAGGTAGGTCAGAAATATTTTAAAATCTGTGGAACGTCACAAGATGAATTTATAATAAATAAATTTCATAAATTTCCATGTGATTTCTTACTGAAAATAAATCTTCGGAAAATTCTGGAATTTCCGCGGGAATCGGGACCATACTCGGCTGGAGACTTTCTTGACTGAGTTGAGCAGAAAATGTTGTGTTAATTTTTTATTAAGAAATGGAAACAATTTATTTAACATTTTAAATACAAGTACAATTATATATCTCAGTCAAACTTAACATCTAAATACCATTCGCCTAAATGTCCGGTTAAAATTGTACAAAAAAAAATGATGAGCAATTTGAAGCGGATATTTTTTCATTAGTTGTTCTTCACTTTAAAACCAAAAAAAAATTAACCATTTAAATGGAAATTAACCCAATAACCGTTGCAAGCGACATTGTAGCTCCTTGAGGGAATGCTGTAAGCGATTGGTGTCTGGCTTCTGATAGCAAATGTTCAAACAGGCAGCCACAATATCCTGAGCCTTGCCAATGATGCGTCTTCTAAAAGGAAGAAATTGTAAGTTAAAGATTTTTTGAAGAAACTTTTGTTTTGTGGTGGAACTTACTTGGAGCGATACCAGATGGCCTGAGCATTATCAGCCAAAAGAGAAACCACACGTACAGCCGATTGTATCAAATGCCACTCGTTGCCCTCATTGGCCCAAATTCGTTCGTTCATGGAAATCATTCTGAAAGGGGGAAGAGAATAACATTTGGGTATGAGCATTTTTTTAAATAAAAACAAATAAAAATCCTTTTTAAGATCCATTTTTTCCAAATCCATTTGATGAAGAAATAAGATCATATCCTTTTTCAAAACATATCCTTTTGACATTAACATGATCCAAAGGTATGCAAACTAATATTAAATTGATCTTGCTTTTGTCCGAATGTCGAATTTTTAGTCGAAAATCGAAAAGCCGATCGTGAGCAATTCAAGTATGAGCGTTGGGGCGAAAGAGAGAAGCATTGCAACTGCGATTTTAAGAGAATTAAAGAGAATCTAGATATTCTTTAAAATGACTGAAATACATCAATCAGGAGGACTTGGAAAAAAATTTCCAAAGGAGAGGAACGTGGTCGCCTTGCCGAATACAGGAAAAGTGTTTATGAATGGAATCGCATGGAAGTAAGTATGTACAGTAACAGATATTTTATAAAAGTCTTCGGCTTGCCTTCGTAACCCTTTTAATGAAAGTATTGAACTTCATAAAATAGTTCATATATTTAAAAGTATAATTCATAAAATTTATTTCGGGACTAAAATATTTGAAATTTTATATTTGACAATCATTCAATCATACGAGATTGGGTCACAATTCGAACGAAAGATTAGTTGAATTAGTAATTGATTTTTAAGGTCCTCCCATATATTTTTGTAATTAATATTAAATAAGAAACTAAATAAATTTCTTAAAATTATTTGAAAACAGATCATGGGATTTGCAATTATGATCAAATGGATCTTAATTCCAGATTATTTGGAACTGTGGAGTAAAAAAAAAATGCATACGATACTATGCGATTGCTAAAAACGTAATTTTCTGATTTGCATCATCGCATATTTCGATGTCCCGTGCGACATCGAAAAACAACATTTGTTATCTGTGCGTCGAAAGTACATGCAGAAGGCTTATCCAATATTGAGTACAAATAGAGATTTTTAAATAAAATTCAAATATAAAAATTTGATGAAAAATTCAAAGATTTGTGATTTTGGTACTTATATAAAGTTGGTCCCGTGCGACATATTAAGTGGGAATTTTTTTTAATTTTTCTTACATGAATGATTTTTTTTTTTAAAAATTTGCGCAGAAAAGTCTACCAGACCGAAAAATTAAAAGTTCATTAAAAGTTTTCATTTGGGTAAAAATGCAAAATATTTTTAATTTATGAGTTTAAAAGCTTCCTTTAAGATAGCGATATATCGGGCTAGAAAGTACAAATTTACGTTTTGGCCAGTTTTTCAGTGCATTTTCTTTTCGATTTACAGCTCTAGAGTCATTAAGCAATTACTTTGAAAAATTTAGCTAAATTAAAAATGATTTTGTGTTGCGTTGAAAATTTAAGAACAATTTTTTACTAAAAATTGCCAATGATATTTAAGTAACGTCACGTAGTAACGTCACGTCAGATATAAAGAAGCAAAAAAAAGAACGAGAAATGAGATTTATATTTGGTAAATGGAAAAAAACTTAATTATAAAACACGAAAAGAAGTTTCAAAAAAAGAGTTTCCAGAAAGTTTAGGAATTTTGTAGTCCGAGTCAAAACCCACTCCGTTTTAAGTAACGTACGTCAGGGCAATTACTGATTTTTTGAACTGGGTCGATTTTTTAATTTTGAGTGAAACATCTTTATTGTACGATGATTTTAAAAAACATTTAAGAGGGAAAATTGGAAAAACGCAAACGCGAACGCAAACGCAAACGCAAGCAAGAAGTTAGGTAAAAAGAAGACCGGAACCGGGCTACGCCAGGCTACTGAAGGCATTGAGGATGACAGGCCGCTTACAAGGAAAAGCAAGTTGGAGAAGCAAGGGCCAAAGGCATAAGAAAGAGGTAGGAGAGAAGAAGAGGAAGGGAAGGGAGGGAGAAGGAATTGGGAGAGGGAGGGATAGGAGGAAGGGGAAGGGGGGGAAGGAGGAGGAGGGAGGGAGGGAAGGAGAAGGGGGAAGGGGGGGAGGAGGGTGACGGGCGATGGGGGGGGGTGGAAGGAAGAGGGAGAGGAAAGGGAGGGGAAGAGGGAGGAAGAAAAAGGAGGAAGGGAGAGGGGGAAGGGAAGGGAAAAGAAAGGGAGAGGGAGGGATAGGAGGGGAAGGGGAGGAGGAGGGGAGGGCCCCGGAGGGAGGGGGGGAGAGGGGGAGGGAGGGAAGGAGGGAGGGGGGAGGGAGGGACAGGGAGGGGAAGGGAGGGAGGGGGAAGGGAGGGGGAGGGGAGGGAGGGAGGGGAGGGAGGGAGGAGGGGGGGGAGGGAGGAGGAGGGAGGGAGGGAGGGGGGAGGGAGGGACAGGGAGGGAGGGGGAAGGGAGGGGAGGGGGAAGGGAGGGAGGAAGGGAGGAGGGAGGGAGGGGAGGGGGGGGAGGGGGAGGGAGGGCAGGAGGAGAGGGCACGGAGGGACGGGGGGGAGAGGAGTGGGACAGGGAGGGACAGGGAGGGAAGGAAGGGAGGGACGAGGGAAGGGAGGAAGGGGGAGAACGGGAGGAGGGGGACAGGGACGGGACGGAAGGGAGGGAGGGGGAGGGGGGGAAGGGAGGGGGGACGGGAGGGAGGGATGGGGGGGGAGGGGGGGATAAGGAAAGGGAGAGGGAGAGGGAGTGGGAGGGGGGCAGGGTCGGGAGGGGAGGGGACGGGCGGAGGGACGGAGGCACGGACGGGACGGGGTGGGAAGGGACAGAGAAGGGGACGGGATAGGGAGGGACCAGAGGAGGGAGGTACTGGGATCGAGGGGGCCGGGACGGGCGTCGGTACTGGGGTCAGGGACGGGAACGCTCCAACCGTTTCCGCAGCCGGGCGTTTCCCACGGTATATATAAACATTTCAAAAACATGTTTATCAAAGCCCGTGAGTGTTAACCACACACCTTTTTAAAAGTGCTTGAATACAAAAAATAAAAAAAAATATATATTTTTAATATTTTGATAAAGTGGAGAAAATGCATATTTAAAAGAACAACGAGAAGGCAAGCTAACTCGGTGCCGAAGTTAATGAAAACTTTACTCAACGTTAAAGGTAAAAATATAAGGAAAGACAGATATTTAAAAAAAAAAGTAATAAAAAGAAATAAAAAAAAGTTAAAAAATTTCCGACCGACGGAGGAGTATATGCTAGTATCCGATTTTGATAAATTTTCAAAATAGGAAAGATATAAAAAAAATAAGATTGGGGAACGAAAAAAACAAAAATTTAAAAAGGTTTTTGACCGACGTAAGGAGCTATATGCTATAGTACCGATTTTGATAATTTAGAAGTGGTGGATATAAAAAAAAAAGGGGACAGAGAAACAAAAAGTTTCAAAACAGTTACACGTTAGGAGCAAAGTACCGATTTTGATATTTCGAATTGTGTGGGAAAAACAGGGGACACATAAAACAAAATTTAGAACAGTAAACGTTCTAGCAGCATATGTAAGTCACCGATAAACGGCGGGAAAAAGTTGAAGTATGATCAATATTATTTTTAAATTTGTTGTTTTTTGTTATTATTTGGAAATAAATAGATTGAAATCTTTTGTTGACTTATTAACATTTATACTACGCTTATTTATATATAATTTCTTCAAAAGAGTAACTGAAATAACATTATTATTATGATGGAAGAAAATGTCCCATACGACATGTCCCGTGCGAAAGTGCTTAAAATTGAATTTTACAAAAAAATATACGTTTTTTAGGGTAAAATCAAAACAGTTTTTAAATTATGTACAACATTCGCTAAAATCGCCAAAATCACTTCTGTGTTTGTCCCGTGCGAATGAATGCCTTGGTTTTTTGTAATTATCTCGGACAGTAAAAATTGCCAAAAATCAACCTTAGTACCAATTATAGGACAAATTAAGAGCTATAAGTTAAGCCTTTTGTCAAAACAAAAAAAACGTTTTATTTTAACTTCTTTTTCACTTCAAAAGTGTTCGAAAGTCCCGTTCGACATAATGGAAATGCCCATATGTAAAAAAGGATATTGCTTAACAGATCATTATAAAATATCCTTTTGATATTTCGTTACCTTTTTCCGAATTAAAAATCGACTCCGAAAAGATCAAATGTATTTTTTAAGATAAAAAAAAAATAGGATATGGCCATTAGAGTGTCCCTCCATAAGGTAAAATCGGAAAACCTAACTCTCACCATCTGAAATGGTAGATTTTGGTTTGCAAAGAATTTACATAAAAACCGAAAAATTTTATTTCAAGTTTTAGACGTTGCGAGATGGACTTAAAGATTTCCTTAGCCGTTTCAAGTGTTGTCAACATTTGAATTTCAAGCTAACTTGTCATACAAATTTAATACGAAACTAATATTTTTTGGTTGGGAAAATAAATTCAGAACTTGCGTCTTAACCAAGATGCGAATGAAGAGGTCGGTTTTGTCCTTGCTTTCTTCGGTACGAGTATACAAAATATCACTCTTAATGAGAGTGCTTCCCTAAAAGCACACAAAATGGAAGCAGCGTAGATCAAAGCGAAGGCTGTCTCTGTCGTGGTTTTCTGAAGAAGAAGAATACAGAATACCTTGGGCATTTTGCGCGTGTTAAAGGCTTTTCGACAGTTTACCTCCGGGATGAACATCAAACAGTGTGTTCTGCAATGCGTAGAAAACCGTGGAAACACATCCCAATTGTTAAAAAAACACTTTGATGATATAATAAACATTATAAGAACAATAAGATTTTCCAATCAGTTGCCAAGTTTTTTTTTATTATTATAGTCTTAAGATGTTGTTTATGTAAAAACTTAGACTGCTTTAAAACACGTGCAATAGACGAGTGTGACAAACTAAGGCTGCAGTCATTGGACGTTTGAATGGCTTTCGTGATCGAGTTGCTTTCTATATTTATCATAAGGCGTTTATCATGGTCAGAAAGTTTTTGGCCTTTTTAGAAATATCTTGTATCGTGTCGCCCTCGCTCTTAAATGCAGTTATTTGACTCTTATCAATATCATTGAGGTATGGACCACGTCGATTAAAGTTAAATAAACTATTTAAAATGGATAAACCACAACAACACATTGAACTGCGTCCTCATCAAGAACCGGCGTGATAACGGAAAATAGCTGAATGCATTTATAGTATTGCATCAGCGGAAAATCAATTATTTACACATAAGACAAACAGAGAAAATATAGTTGTGTTGTCTTGCAAATCGAATGAGCTATTTTTTATTCCTTTTCACTTTTCATTAACATTTTAATGATATTCGGTCTTTAACGGGCAGTATGCTAAAATAAAGTGGGTGCGTTTATAGATATCAGGGCTGTAAATGAATCAATCATTTCGAGATTGATTCACGATTCAATCACAACTTGATTTGAAAAATAAAGAATTCATTCATTTCAGCTTTAAATCATCAAGATTTAAATCTGATTCAATCATTGAAGATTGCTTTAAGGAGATTTAAAAATCATTTTGGAGCAATCAGATTGTAAATATTTTGATTTAATTCATTTGATTTAAGTCTTTAAAGATTTAAATTATTTGATTTAAATCATTAAAGATTTAAATCTTCAAGATTTAAATCTTAAAGTCTTAAATCATTTGATTTAAATCAAAATATTGCATTCTTTAATGATTTAAATGAAATCTTTAATGATTTTAATCAAAATATTGAAATCTCGAATGATTTAAAAACTCAAAATGATTTAAATCTTTACTGATTTAAATCTCAAAATGATTTAAATCTTTAATGATTTAAATCTCAAAATGATTTAAATCTATAAAAAAATAAATCACAAATGATTTCAAAAGTTTGATTTAAATCAAATGAATAAATCTTAAATGATTTAAATCTTTAATGATTTAAATCAAATGAATTAAATCAAAATACTTACAATCAGATTGCTTTAATATGAATTATAAATCAACTTTATGCAATCTTTCATGATTGAATCAGATTTAAATCTTGATGATTTAAAACTCAATTGAATCAATCAAGATGCAAATAAATCATTAAGATTTAAAATCAAAAATGATTTAAATCTTTTACAGCTCTGATAGATATGCACCAGAGGTCAGCATACCAAATTGTAAGTGTTGGAAACAAGGATCCCTTTTTGTGAAGGGTCATATTTTAAATCGTAGTCTACGCCAACTTCTAATAAATTAAATAATCAAGCAAGGTGTTAGTAAAAACTTTGAATCCATTGCGCAACCCCTAAAACTAACTTTTTTTTACTTTTTTCTTTTGTTATGCCATTTATACACCAAAATGCAACTTTTAAGGGGGTGAGAATATAGCGTTACATTTTTCATACGATGGGGGGACACTCTAATGGCCATATCCAGTCCAAATGGATGTGCAAAATCATCCAATGGATCAAAAAAAATATCCTTTTTTTTTTTTTTTTTGTTTACCCACCTCGAGTAGTATTCCAATAGCAGTTCCACATCCAGATTCATGGCCACCAGCTTTTCGGGTACGGTGCCCTCTGGCAAACGTAGTTGACAGGCTTTTATTTCCAGCTCTCGTATAAGAAAGGCAAAAGGAAAACAGGCGCCCGATTCACCAAATTCACGCACTAAAAGTTCAATTTTGCTAAAAAGCTTAATGCTGCGCTCATGTATGGATCCAGGACCATCCACCACGCTATTAATGATATTACCCCAAACCGATTCAATCAGCAAGGGATCATTATGATGAGAGCAATTGAGTATGGACAATTGGCATTCCCATAAGTCAAAGGGTTCGGCAAAATGTTGATATAGTTGTGTGATATCATACAGAGCATAATTTAGTTCTTTGACAGCCTGACTGGCCTCGGGATTGGGATTAGAGTGGGCCAAAGCGGTCATATCCACCAATACGGCTTTTTGTACGCGCGCAATTTCCAGCTAAAAGGAGTTGGAAATTTAGTTAATTGTCAGAAATTAAGTGAATGAATATATTTACCTTATCCTCCAGTTCCTTGAGAAAAATGCCATTGGTTATAGAGGAGCCCACATTTTCATTACGCATACACATTACCGCACGCACCAAGTATTCAATGCGCAGCTCCAGGATATATTTTCACTACGTGTCATGGCCAAATTATCCAGAATCTGTGCCGCCTGCGAGTGATGACCATTTTTCTCATAATATTTCCATAATAAATCAATTAAAACCACATTCTCCGGATTACGGGTAACACTACGACGCAGGAATTCACCCAAAGAGGGTTCAACCACATCCAAAAGTTCACTCAACATGTCATGGGACAGCAACCATTCGTACAGAGTAACATGCATGAGGGGATCCTTAATGCGTAAAGTTTGCTTAGCAATTTTGGGTATGCTTTGATTTGTTTTGTTTTCCAACTCTTGACCGGAACTCGTCGCTGCAGCAGCAGTGCTACAATTGAGGTAGTAGGGTCGCGTGGTATCCTGATCGTTTTTACGATTGCACAGGGTTTGATACACATGATCCAGCATTAGCTGCACCTCCTTGTAGAAGTTCAAGCTGCAAATTATAAAAAGTTGTAGTAACTCAACTGCTTAGTTTAAGGTATGCGGAATGAAAAACGAACAAATGCTAAAAGAGCAGTAGAAAATATAGTTGATGTCTGATTAGTCTCCATTTTAGAAATGTTTTTATTTACACATTAACGTATTTTTACAAAAAAACGCCATGACCATAGCGATCGGCCTTTCCTATGTTTTGTGGAACCTTGCGCATGGCCTCCTGTATTCCGTTTGTATCGATATCCGCAAGCTCTCATTTTATTTTTATGATCAAGCAATTGATGTTTTTGGGCTTATACCCTTTGCCGTGCACCTTTCTTTTCAAATTGGTCCAAAATTTTTCGATTGGCCTTAATTGGGGCATACTGGAAGGTTTGGCATCTTGGGAACATATTGTATATTTAATATGTCAAGAGTCTCCAGTGAGTTTTGGCATTATGATCAGGCGCTAAATTAGGCCAAACACCCGTATTGTCATTCTTATGATGCTTATCAATAAATTTCTAAAGCTCAGAAAGACAACGGTCTTTGTAAATCTCCGTAGTCACCACTAATTCTGCCTTGAAAAGGACGGACTTGCTGTTGCCACGTTCACTTATGGCCAGTCTTCAAAAAACATATTTAGGATATTTTGTTTTTGTAATTTGAGTGATATTTGCAGGTGGTTGAGTATTAGGAAGCTTTAAATTATTTTTAGGTGTCCACTTCTGGCCATCTACAGAAAAATAGTTCTTGTCATCCATAAAACAATCTTTTGATGATGGTGAGAGAACAAGTTCATAGAAGGGTTCGGGTTAAAATTACAAGACGGTAGTGATTTTACTCTTAAAACCAACTTGTTTCCTGATTAAATTTCGATTAAATCAACTTGATTTTACTAATTGCCATTTAATAATATTAAATTAATTTTGTAAGCATTTTGGTTGCGGCTTTCCATCGTCGGGTCCTGTTTGATCTGGTGTTAATGTAGCAGACATTCTTTCCACGGTCAGACGCGGCGTGGGGTGTTATTTTTGAAAAACCTTCTTTGACGGGATGTTTATTAGTAAGCTGATATCTTTCCCTTTCGGTGTCAGTTAAAAGTACGCTCCTTTGGAAGTTAAGCATGTGTCCGTCAGTATACTTCTCGCCTGTTTTCTTTTTAGGCTTGTATAATTCAAGAACTTGAATATGCCTCTTTCGCTTTAACCGTGTCGGGCCCCGATACTGCGTCCGTTGATAAGGCTTTATTGACTCCATAATTTTTGTTTTCTTTAGTTGGAATCAAAGAGGTATGTTATCCAAGGGACTGGGGCCGTGGGTCACTAAGTACGGAAGCGTAAAGTTTCTAAATTTGCTATCACAAAAATTCCTGTGAAAGTACTCTTAGGCGATATTTAATGGTTTCTCTTTCCTGTTCAGTAACAGTAGGCATGGTTTTTTTGCACATATTATTAATTTTATGTCTTTACTATATTATTTTACAGCTTTGTAGCTCACATTATATTATTTTGCCAGAGCAGGATATGATTTGGCCGTGCTACCAAAAATATCAGCCTTTAATTTGGCTCTCACTTCGCTACGCAGTAAATTGCATTTTATTTCGGACCCACTTTTTCTCTCCGTTCTTTTTTCACTCTTTATACCCGATATAACATTATTAATAAAAGTTTTCTTAAATCCCAAACCCGAAAAATAATGAAATATTTAATCTTTCGGCTGTTTTGGGTTATTTGGGCAATATGTACAAATTGAATTTCGTCGCTCCACTGCATTCAAAGACATGATTGCTACTGTGCGTTATCGAGAAAGCTCATCTTTGGTGCAAAGAATGCTGGAATAGTACCGTTACTTTTTCTACAGTTCGTTTTGTGGTTGTCTCTCCTATAACTTTGTAAGCGCCCTGGGAAAATTGTTCGTATTTCATTCCGCACACCTTAGTCTGTCAACTTACCGCGTGGCCAGGCAGGTATACCCCTCGCGATCCTCCGAGGGTTCATCATTATTATAAAAATGTATTCCCACCTCTTCGGGATCACTTTTGGCCGCACATACGGCCGCCAGTTCTATGACACCCTCATAGAAATCCGCTGCTATAAATTGCTGACAAATGCTGTGCAGCGGCAAGGTGGGTGCCGCATCCTTACACATTTGCAATGTCGTACGCAATGTCTGTTCCTTTTCGGCAGGCGAATTACAATTCTTGGCATTCATTAGCATTTCGGTGGCTTTGTAGGTGACCTCATCCTCGTGTCTATACAGATTGGGGCAAAGATCACGTAAATTTATAGACACCTCGGTGACACTGGCCTTATCCTTTAGGTAGAGATTGATCAAGGAGATGATTAGAAAAGCACACACCTCGGAACGTGTTAGCAATAGATCCCGAAATGTGCAACATTTCAACATCTTTTGATGCTCCGTATTGAGTTGTACACAAAGGAGCTGGAACTGATGCTCGTTGAGGATACTCCACAGTGATAATACCTCGCATGCATGCTCTGTGGGTGTGGAAATAGGATGAGTTAGTAAAAGAGAAGGGAACTGGAACGATCAAACACTTTCAATCAATCAAATGTTCCGGAATTGGTTCAAACTTAGCAATATTGTCTTAAAATTGCTTATAATCACGACTAACATGTTAAGGGTGACTTTAATGCTATGTGGTGTTCATTTTTTGACGCCTACTGCTTGATTCGTAACATGTGGCAACGCCAAAAATGCATACAAACGAACAGCGCTTGCAAATCATTGTATTTTATTATCAAAATTTGTGCTCTGTGGGAAAATCGACAATCTCAGTAGTAGAAAATATAGTTGATGTCTGATTAGCCTCTATTTTAGAAATGTTTTTATTCACACTTTAAAGTATTTTTACAAAATAATACCAATACCATAGCGATCGTCTTTCCTTATATATATTAGGCCCAAAAGATGTTCCTCTGTTAAAAGGCAGACATATTGCTAATCGCATAAAGTTCGCAAGTCACCATCTAAATTGGCTTTCCCAAAAATGTTGGAATATTTTAGGGAAAGATGAGAGTAAAGTTTTTATGTTTGGTGGAAAGGCTCTATTTTGTACGTCAGGAGTCCAAAAATACACTGCAAAAACCATTAAACATGAAGGTTAAATAGAATGGTATGGGGTTGTTTTTATACTCGTACCGAAGGTACAAAGAGTATATTGGGTTTGTGCAAATGTATGTAACAGCCAGAAGGAAGCATCTCCGACCCTATAAAGTATATATATTCTTGATCAGCATCAACAGCCGAGTCGATATAGACATGTCCGTCTGTCCGTATGAACGCTGAGATCTCAGAGATGGTAAGAGATAGAGGTTTGAGGTGTATGGAACATATATTTCTTTTACTTGCAGGCAGATCAAGTTTAGTTTTTTTTTTTGCCACGCCCCCTGCCTCCCCCGCAAATCGAAAAAAACCGTATATCTTCTACAATTTTGGAGTTAGGTTGTTCGAACCTTCTAGACATATATTCTACTCATAATTTCTTATCGAGCCCCCATACATCGTTTTCCGATCAGATGAACGATAGTAGAGTTGCCACCCCGCAATTTGAAAAACACCTCAAACATCCCGCAATTTTGGAGTTAGGTTGTTCGAAGCTTTTAGGCATATATTCTACTCATCATTACTCATCGAACTCCTATACATCGTTTTCCGATCAGATGAACGATAGTAGAGTTGCCACCCCCGCAATTTGAAAACACCTTAAATATCCCGCAACTTGGTTAGTTGGAAGTTGTTCGAAGCTTTTAGGTAGGCATATATTCTAGCTTCATCATTACTCATCGAGCTCCTATACATCGTTTTCCGATCAGATGAACGATAGTAGAGTTGCCACCCCGCAATTTGAAAAACACCGCAAATATCCCGCAATTTTAGAGTTAGGTGTTTCGAACCTTGTAGGCATATATTCTACTCATCATTATTTTCCGATCAGATGAACGATGGTAGAGTTGCCACCCCCACAATTTGAAAAAAATCGAATATCTTCCACAATCTTAAAGACAGATTGTTTGAACCTTTTAGGCATATATTTTAATAGTCATTACTTATCGATCCACCATACACCGTTTCCAGATCAGATGAACGATATTCGAGTTATAAGCAAATCAAATAAGTACGCTGGGCAGCACTTGCGCAGTTTGTGTGACCCCACACTTTAAAGTTATTAGTTATATACAAACAGGTACAGAGTATATTACAGTCGGGCTTGACCGACTTTCTTACCTGTTCTTACTATTAATGTGGTTCACTATATTGTTTCAAAAACATAATGGATCAACATTTAGACCTCTATAATTTATGATGGTACCCTTCGCAGAATATGAGATGGCGGGTCCTCTAACAAGACAATGACTCCAAACAAACCAGCAGAAATGCGAAGAAATGGTTCCGAAAATTCTGCGAGAGTTTTGGAGTGGCCTGCGCAGTCACCAGACCTCACTCCCATCGAAAATCTTATGTCAAAAGGCAGTTGCTACTGATAAGTCAATCAGCACACAGCAAGTAGTGCCGGGATTTGGTTGAATTGATGCCAAGCCGTTTCGTAGCCGTTAGTGCAAATAAAGGCAACGCAACTAAATCTTAAATTTAAAGAATAATCTTAGATTTAATATACATGATGTAGTAATTTATGACTTGCCGAATTTGGTCACAGAGCAACAGGGATCATTTAGGGCTCAAAAAGGACCATAATATAACAGCGTTAGTGAAAACAGTTGTCACATATCTCAGAGATCATAATTTAAAAGCCTACAACCCAAGAAAGATCCCTTCTTTCAATGCGAGACATATTAAATAGCGCATGAAGTTCGCAAAAGAACATCTAAATTGTCCAGCCCAAAAATAATGTAAGTAAAGGAGTCAGGAGTCCTCTAAACTTAGAAAACAATCCAAAATACTCAGCAAAATCCATTAAACCTGGAGGGGGTCAGGTGTAATGTTATTTGGTTGTTTTTCTTACTATGGAGTAGATCCAATATATTGTATCAAAATCATAATGAATCAAAATGTATACGTCAATATTTTGGATACTTCTCAGAATATGAGATTCCGCAAGTATACAGAGATTTTCATTACGTGAAAGAAAAATAACTAACGCACACACCTCTAGTGTATACATCAAGGCTTTAAATCAGCTAGAGGCAGTTCAAGAGCTGCCAAATGCAATGATAAATGCACTGTTTGGTGCGGTTTGTGGGACGGCGGCATCATTGGAAAATAATGTAAAATTGCAACGCTAGTTATTGACTGCTCTATTAGCAAGATACCGTGCGTTGATTACCGACTTTTTTTCACCCAAACTGAAAGAATTGGACTTGGTTGGCATGTGGTTTCAACAAGACGGTGCCAAGTGTCCCACGGCACGCGAAACCATGGACCAATTGTGAGGCGAGTTTGGTGAGAAATTAATCTCACGCTTTGAACCACCAAGATCATGTGATTCAACCCCACTAGACTATTTTTTGCGGAGCTACGTGAAGTCTCTCGTGTACAGGGATAAGCCAGTAACAATTGCAGCCCTGGAAGACAACATTACAGCTGCCATTGGTAAGATAAAGTATGCCAAAATTGGACCTTACGGATGGACCACCTCAGGCATAGCAAGTGACAACAGTTACATGAAATAATCATTAAAAAGTAAATGGCAGTTTTTTTTTTGGAAAAAAAATATTCATTCACTATTGCAAATTGTCTTTTTTTTTTTTAATTTTCAAAAAACAAACGCCTTAAAAATCACCCGATATATATATATATTTTTTTTAATAAAGTTTCCACTTACTGACAAATAGGTTCAAGCACGTTAGTGAACGTTTCTCCTCAACTTGTGCCTGTTCCGAGATATTACGCTGATCGCTCATTGGCAGGTGACTATTGGACATGACCAGCGTGCTGTAGCCATTCGATCTGCCCAAATGATTGTCATACGGTCGTGTAGAAGCTGAAAAAGAAACAGTGTTAACTATGATAAACTCTCGATTTACTCCCAAATACTTACACGAAATATCGTGCACCGAATGAACTTCCAGAAAACCCCGCAAGGCACGCAAATCGCCCAGGAGTAGACTGCAATCATCTTGGCTTAGTCTAGAGCATAAATTGTCATCCACACAATGCAATTGCCAAATGAAGCGCAATAAGCGCGAGACATATAGATATAGTCCATCATGTTTGGCCGAGAATACAATGGATGAAGAGTTTTCATTGCCAAGTGCCGAGGCCGGAGTCTGTGGTAGTTGGGGTTGAGCAACTGGAAGTTTAAAATATTTATTAGGAAATAATAATTGACTTAGAGCCGTTTCTCTCTTCAGATTTCCAGTACGTAATTTAGTCCGATATTTATGGCTTATAGATATATGGAAAAAATGGATGGTTAGGTTCTAAATATAAAAAATGGATGGAAAGATAGCAAATTGATTATTTTTTTCATTGTATACAAGTCGAAAAAAAATACGTTTGAAATTAATTAAAGCTTATCTGAACTCGTTCTTCTTTGACTTTTTAATTTATCTGATTTCCTTCTTAAAAAAATTATAATTTTGCGCCGCAGGTTAAAATTTAAAAAAAAAATATATATACAGGCCTGTTCCCGTTTCCGATTTCGATTAAATTAAGCGGAATCGGAATTGGTAAATATTCCCGTTTTTAGAAACCGATTCGCTTATTCGGGGAATAAATTCAAATTTTCCATTTATCTTCATCCGACTGTTTCGATGGCAAAATATATAAATCGAATTGTCTAATCGATTCTGGAAAATAGAACAGACCTGAAGAATTCCGATTTAAAAATTATTTTGCGCCGCAGAACAGACCTGAATAAATAAAATTACGGCGCTAGAAAAAAAAATTTAACCAAAATAATATTTGTGCGCCGCAGGTTAAAATTAGAAAAAAAAAATACTAATAATATTGCGCCGCAGGTTAAAATTAAAAAAAAATTATGCGCCGCAGGTTAAAATTTAAAAAAATTATAATTTTGCGCCGCAGGTTAGAATTTAAAAAAAATAATAATTTTGCGCCGCAGGTTAAAATTTAACATAAAAAAAAATTTTGCGCCGCAGGTTAAAATTTGAAAAAAACAAATGTTTGAGCCGCAGGTTAAAATTAACAACAAAAAATAATATACATAATACACATATAATGTCCAATCGATTTTTGAAAATAAGTACCTCTACCAATTCCGATCGATCGGAAACGAGAACAGACCTGAATAATTTATATTTAAAATTTAAGAAAATAATTTTTTGCGCCGCAGGTAAAATTAAAAAAAATATTTTATATTGCGCCTCAGAAGAAAATTAAACAAAACATAATAATTTCGTGCCGCAGGTTAAAACTAAAAAAAAATTAAAATTTTGCGCCGCAGCTTAAAGTTTAAAAAAAGTTGCAAATGCAGGCACAAAATTTAAAATAATAATTTTGCGCCGCAGGTTAAAATTGAATTCAAACTTAATTTTAAATAATAATAATTTTGCGCCGCAGGAGAAATTTTAAAAGGTCAAAATAAATATTTTTTTATTATTAAACAATCATTATTTTGCGCCGTAGGTTAGAAATTAAAAAAAAATTATTTTGCGCCGCAGGTTAAAATTTAATTTTAAAAAATAAATTTGCGCCGCATTAAAAAATTAAAATAAACAAAATAATAATTTTGTCGCCGCAGGAAAAAAAAAAAATTATTTTGCGCCGCAGGTTAAAAATTTAAAAAATAATAATAATGTATAATCATTTTTGAAAATTGAAAATATATATCAAAAATAATAATTTTAAGCCGCAGGTTAAAATTTAATAAAAAAAATTATTTTTCGCCGCAGGTTTAAATTAAAAAAAAAAATAATAGAGAAGTTTGACTGTTACTTACTGGGACTTATTGGCTGATTATACTGGGCAACGCTTGCGCCGCTATTTGGCATTGGTGTGGACATAAACATGGGCATGGCACGATCTCGACCCGCAGCAGCGCTCATATTGTGACCCATTGTTTGATTGATAAACTTTTGATGCTGATAATAGGGTTCGCCACCGTACAGCATAAACGCCTGGGTGGCCCACAGGGCCATATCACCACCACGAAACTTATCCGAAGTGGCCAGCAATAAGGCCGTGGCACAAGCCTCACGTTCGCCTTGCGTTTGAAAGAACATTTTCACCTCCTCATGATGCGGTCCATTGCAGGCCAACAGCACCTGCTGCAGTATATCCGCCGCCTTTAATAGCTCAATAATGTGTGTACCCTGATTGGTGAGCAAAGCCATTTTTCGTGGAGTACGCGCATTATACAGCGGTGACTTGCGATGACTGCGAAATGGTTCATGCACCTCGGCCAAACCCCAAACAATGCCATCAAGTCCAGCCAAAGCAGTTGATTCCACCAGGTAGCTAAAATTATTAAAGGGCGCCGAGCTGACAGACCAAAGTAGATCCTGTTCTTGCTGTTGCGTGGTCACCATCAGCATGGTACCTTCGCTATAGTGGGCCGCATGCACTTGTTTGGGTTTATTGGTGGTGGCATTGGGTGTATAGCCAGGCGGTAGACGTACATGTAGTAGATACAAGCCTTTGGGTGTTGCGACATCCGACTGCTGCAGCATAAGGGGTGCAGTTGGTTGACCCTGACAATAGTTGTCCGTCGTCTGCATGTAGGATGTCATATTGCTTGCTGTTTGGGAAACATTTAGCGAGGTGGTGGAGAAATACAAGCGTACGCCACACTGCGTAACAGCCAAGAGATGCAATCCTTTGGAGTCGTCGGCTTTAAGGGGGCAAATGGCTTTGACGCATTTGAAAATTGAAGGATCCACAGTTCTGAAAGTAAACAAGGGGGTTTAATTGATGGAAAAAGTTAAAGATTTGTAAAATGTGTGTGTGACGGTCAAGTCTGTGAACCGGTTCATGTGGTTTGGTACCATATCACAGTAATTATTGAACCTATAAACTTAAAATTTTGTATGTAGGCCAAGATAAAGCCTGTTTCCGAACACCATTGGAAAGTAGATCGAAGTCAAATTACTGGAATACAGAGTAAGATATTTTTTGATGCTGATTCTGAACCAGTTTGAACCAAATCAAAACGGAAGTTTTAGCTCTATAATTGGTGCTAAGATTGATTTTGATCAATTTCGACTTTTCAAGATAATTGCAAAGAACCAAGGCTTTTGCAAGGGAAAAAACAGAAGTGGTTTTTGCGAGCAACAATTCAAAAGCCGATTTTAGCAAAATCTGAGGCAACATTTCAATGTGTTTAATTTTACATCATTAATGTCACTCTAAAATGGTTTTGATTTTACCCAAAAAAAAACCTTATACATTTTTTAAATTCAATTTTAAGCACTTTCGCACGGGACATGTCGCACGGGACATTCTTTTTCCATCATGATAATTATGTTATTTCAGTTGCTCTTATTTATTATAAATTATCAAGCTTGGGAAAAATGTTTTGCATAAATAACAAAATAAACAAAAAATTTTCAAAAAATATTGGATCGTCCTTCAACTTTTTTCGTTCTTTATTTTTTTCGACGCTATTTTTTCTCATTTAGATTAATAATTTAAATAATTAAAATGTATGCTTTTACAACAACAAAAAAAACATTTATGTAAGAAAATTAATAAATTTAGCACTTACGATGTCGCACGGGACCAACTTTATATAAGTACCAAAATCACAAATCTACTTATTCTTCAGGAATTTTTTTTTTGTTTGAATTGTATTAATATCCCTATTTGTACTCAATATTGGATAAGCTTTAAGCATGTAGTTTCGACGCACTGAGAAGAAATGTTATTATTCAATGTCGCACGGGACATCGAATTATATTTCGATTTTTTGCATAATCTCTAGTGCATTTTCTTTTGCCCTTGGAAAGATTTAAGTAAGACGAGAAGGCAAAGCTAACTTCGACTGTGCCGAAGTTTTAATACACTTGAAAAACTTTACTCCAACTGATTTAACCAGTAAAATATATATAGGATATAGATATCAGATATTAAAAAATTTTAAATCATTGATAATAAAAATAGGATACCATAAAAAATCTTTTCTTAGTAAAACACATTTTCCGACCGATCGGTCCTATGGCAGCTATATGCTATAGTCATCCGATTTTTATAAATTTTTTAAAAAATTTGTAAAAACATATAAAACTAATATCTACCAAGATTGGTGACGATACGATGGAAAACAAAAAAGTTTTTCTCACTAGAACTTGTTTTTTGACCGACCGTTTCTATGGCAGCTATATGCTATAGTGATCCGATTTTGATACATTTTTCCAGAATTATGTGAAATCATATAAAACTATCATATACCAAGATTAGTGACGCTACGATGAAAAACAAAAAAGTTTTTCTCACTAAAACTTATTTTCCGACCGATCGTTCCTATGGCAGCTATATGATATAGTCATCCGATTTTGATAAATTTTTTCACAATTATGTGGAAGCATATAAAACTAACATACACCAAGATTTGTGCCGCTACGATGGAAAACAACAAAGTTTTTCTAACTAGAACTAGTTCTTAGACCGATCGTTCCTATGGCAGCTATATGATATAGTCATCCGATCCGGCCGGTACCGACATATTAGTTGCGTGCAGTAAAAAGAAGACTCTGTGCAAAATTTCAGCTCGATAGCTTTAAAACTGAGAGACTAGTTCGCGTAGAAACAGACAGACGGACAGACGGACGGACGGACAGACGGAATTGAACTCAGCTCGTCGTCCTGATCAAGAATATATATAGTTTATGTGGTCGGAAAAATTAATATACACTTTTCAAGTGTATAAAAAGGCTAATGCATAAAGAGAGACATTTAAGAATTTTTAGTAAAACAAAAAATACAATAAGTTTATTAAAATGAGAAAAGTTGAGCTTGTGTGACTTTTGGGATCTTTGGTTTTGTTTTGATGCCTTGTGTAATTAAAAGGGAATAATCCCAAAACGAATATCGGTACCGGTTCCGGTACGTACCGAAATGAGAATATCGGTTATAGATTATATTTCGGTTTTTAGTTTATTTCGGTTCCGATACGGTACCAAGATTATTATTTCGTTATACCGGCACGTACCGGTACAAGTATGATTTTTTTTAATATTAAAAAATTTAATTTATTGCAAGATATCCGAACAATTCAGACAGACGAACCATTTCACTTCTGTCCACGCTTTCAGTGGTATCCCTACACTCAGAAAAAATCTAGTATTAAGGTATTCTCTAGTCTTATGTCGCCCAGACAAACACGACTTAGGGTCATTTCTTATAAAGCTGAAAAATATTTCTTAATAATGTTTCGAAATAATCCGCTCTAAAATCTGTCGTATCTCCATAAAAAATATAGATATTTAGTGATTTGGAAAGATTTGAATCCATACTATAAGACTTCGGTTCAATATAGCTCATAATACGCTTGTAAAATACTTAAAGGGGTATATGAGCTCTAAAAAACACAAAAACAGATTGAGACATAAAATCTGCTTTAGCTTTTCCTTACATTACATTTTTTGAAATAATAAAACAGAGTTTTTTTTAGGGCGAAAATTGATTAAAATCCAGAAACTTCATTACATAAATTTTAATTTAGTTTATATTATTTTTTATAATTTTTCTAACATTTCTATATTCTAGGGAGGATTTTTTTAAGACTTAGAAATCCTTTATATTTAATTAGAGGGATAATATTTAGCAAAAAAAGGTTTTCCGCTTTTTAGAAATTTTTTTTTATATCTTATATATCTTAAAAAGCGAATATGAATCAGTATATTCTTTAAGGGCGAATTTCTAAAATGTAACACTTTTTTCTGAGTGTATATATTGCTATTTTACCAGTTGAAATATATATTTGTAATCATAAATCAATAAAATAAATAATCAGAAACCGAAACAATACCGGTATTAGCGTTTCGGTATGGTTCCGGTTTTTTCGGTTCCTATTATAACGGTTAACGGTTCTCAAAAAAATTTGAATATCGGTTCCGGTTTCGATACCGGTACCTGGCTTTAAACGGTTTAATTCGGTTAACGGTTCCGGTATTATTCCCTGGTAATTTAAAATGTTCTATAAAGGCCTCTTTCCAGATGGCAAACAAATTTATTTCGGCACAATTCTTCATGTGAATAGAAACGCTTTAAGAAAAGCTCTGAAAGCTGATTGCTTTTAAAAAGCTGTCTTATATATATATAGTCTAGTGACTCCACTTACTTGATTAGGTTGACAGCCTGACTGGCAATATCATTTTGGGTAATCTTGCCCAACCTTCGTGCGTTTGTATAATCTGAACCAAAATCCCAGGCTTCAATGGAACTTCTTTCGGTTAAAACGTAAAGCAATTTACGACTATTATCAATGGCAATGCGTTCAATGGGATCCACTTCCTGCAAAATATTTTGTTATTTAAACAAATTTCATCATTATTTATTAATTAATTTAATACTCACCGAGAACACCTTCAAAAAACTGGGCACCATATAGGAAACCAATCCCTGCGACAGATTAATCTTTTTACACCGTTTGCCAAACCAACTGGATTCAGCCTGATAATAGATCTCATAGAGGCAACCATCTCGACCGCCCAAAAAGATGCGACCATCCTCGGTGCCCTGGATAACGCTTATGGACACATTATCGGTGCCAATCACAAATATGGGTCGATTCATTAGCTGCATTTCGTTGCAATCCGTGGCATCTGCATCCTCACCAAATGTTACACCCAAAACAATCACCTCAATGGGTGTGGTCAGCACCAGCAGATACTTAACATCATGGACAAAAACTCCCCGCTTGGGCTTAACCAAGCCCACGCTAACAATCAAATGACTGAGGCCATCATAGTAGGCCACATCGCGTGCCTGATCATAGGTCCATATATAAATCTCTGAATCAATGGTAAGCCAGGCACGTCCAATTTCCGGGAATAGGCCCATGGTGCAGTGGCATTTTATGTCTAAATGGAAGAAGAAAAATTATAAAACATATTCATGGGAAATCCTTTGGGTATAGCCTACGCTTGAAGTGCTCCAGTATTTCATTTGGTATGGCCGATTTGGTTACCGTTCTCAGTTGTTGTAGGTTATGTGTCTCATCGGAGGTCAAATGTGCCAAACTTTGGTAGTCATGATCATTGAGGCCGCTCATAGTGGCTCTGCCATGTTGACTTACGCCTGTTAACTGTAAATAAACTGCAACTTGTAGCATTTCACAAACAAATGACATATAATTTAGGGTACCTCCAAGAGTCCCGGTTTCTGTCTGTCTCGACTATCGTGCCACTCCAGCATGTTGCCCGCCGTCAACAAAAAATCCTGCTGCTGCAATTGTGTGCCATTCATTGTGTAGGCGTTTTTGGTTTTTTATGTTATCTGCTGTAGAAATATTCAATTAAAACTAAGTGTAAATGGCGAAACACAATACAATTTAGCGCGAAATGCCACCGGCTGGATCACAGACGCCGACTAGAGATGGGCGAACATTTGTAACGAGTCAAACGATAGGTAACAATTTGATTAATTGATTTTTGGCTTTAAGAGAATTTTACACAATTTAATCACAGTTCTCGTTGCGCTTTAATAACAATAAAACAAAACAATTGCTGATTTTAAGCTTTGGACATCTCTACAATTTCTCTAGTACGGCAACGCCGCAAAGTGACATTTGTAAAGAATCAGTTCCAGGCATGAACCAAAAATAATTTTTAGAGTGGACTTGCAATAATTTGTTTAATAATGAAAAAAATATGAAAAATGATTTAGTATAAAATAAAAATGAAATGTAATATAAAAATAACTATATCAAAAATGAACTGTGAACTATTCCAAAAATGAACTGTGAATAAAAATGAACTATACCAAAAATGAACTGTGAATAATAATGAACTATGCCAAAAATGAACTGTGAATAATAATGAACTATTCCAAAAATGAAATGTTAATAATAATGAACTATTCCAAAAATGAACTGTGAATAATAATGAACTATTCCAAAAATGAACTGTGAATAATAATGAACTATTCCAAAAATGAACTGTGAATAATAATGAACTATTCCAAAAATGAACTGTGAATAATAATGAACTATTCCAAAAATGAACTGTGAATAATAATGAACTATTCCAAAAATGAACTATTCCAAAAATTAATTTTGAATAATAATGAACTATACAAAAAATGAACTGTGAATAATAATGAACTGTGAATAATAATGAACTATTCCAAAAATGAACTGTGAATAAAATGAAATGGAATCTATCAAAAATGAAATGTAATAATGAACTATTCCAAAAATGAACTGTGAATAATAATGAACTATTCCAAAAATGAACTGTGAATAAAAAAAAAATAGAAATAATGAACTATTCCAAAAATGAACTGTGAATAATAATGAACTAAAAAATGAACTGTGAATAATAATGAACTATTCAAAAATGAACTGTGAATAATAATGAACTATTCCAAAAATGAACTAAAAAATATGAACTATCAAAAAAAGGATGAGAATAAGAACTATTCCAAAAATGAACTTTGAATAATAATGAACTATTAAAAAATGAAATGTGAATAATAATGAACTATTCCAAAAATGAACTGTGAATATTAATGAACTATTCCAAAAATGAACTGTGAATAATAATGAACTATTTGACTTTTAATATATTAAGAAATGTAATAATAATGAACTATGCCAAAAATGAACTGTGAATAATAATGAACTATTCCAAAAATGAACTGTGAATAATAATGAACTATTCCAAAAATGAACTGTGAATAATAATGAACTATAACTATAGAACTATAAAAATAAAGTGTGAATAATAATGAACTATACCAAAAATGAACTATAGTTCATGACAAAATTAACTAATGAACTGTCTTCAAAATGAACTAGAATTTTTAACTCTACTTTTCATACTTCCTTGAAGATTCCATTTAAAAATTATACGAATCAATTATATAAATAACAAATTCAACTAATTAATTATGACTTCCAAATGAACCAGATCTTTTAACTCTACTTTATATACTTCCTTGAAGATTCCATTTAAAAATTATTTTAATCAATTATATAAATCAATCAACTGCTTAATATATTATTTTTTTATATTTATATAAAATTTATATTTTTTTATTTTATATTTTATATTGTATTTTTTTATTCAATTTAAATTTTATATTTGAATAGAACTAGTTCAATTGCTTAAGTTCTACTTTGCAGCCCTGTTTGTACATTCCATCAATCTGGCAACACCACTCACTAGAAACGTCAAAATATTCCTTTCTTTTTTCAACCTCTTTCCGGTCGGTCTGCAGTGTGTAAGTTTCTATGGGGTTTTTGTGTGAAACTAAATTTTCAAACATCGAATCAATGGATAAGCCTAAACTAACTAAAAGTGCGTCAAAGGCCAGGACTCTTCAAATACGGGCAATGTCTACTTATATTTAGACAATAGTGGACTTTAATTACAAAATGTTTTGTTTACACCAATTTTGTATGTGGAAGAACTGCACTAAATGTTTAAACGGAAGCAAACGCTTGGAATACCTCAAATTATAATTGTAAATTGTTTTCCTATTTTCCAGTGCCATCAAAATGCGCACGATCAACTCCAATCAATGCGTCAAGATCCCCAGGGATATCAAGGCTTCGGTGAAGGCGCGTGTGGTCACCATTACCGGCACCCGTGGCACTCTGAAGCGTAGCTTCAAGCACTTGGCCTTGGACATGTACATGTCGGACAAGCGCACGCTGAAGGTAGAGAAATGGTTTGGCACCAAGAAGGAGCTGGCTGCCGTGCGTACCGTTTGCAGTCACATCGAAAACATGATTAAGGGTAAGTTGAAGCATATGAAACATCAACCAGTCGCTTGACTCAATCCATTCTCTCCCCCTTTTTAGGTGTCACTTTCGGCTTCCAGTACAAAATGCGCGCTGTCTATGCCCATTTCCCCATCAACTGCGTCACTTCGGAGCAAAACTCTGTCATTGAGATCCGTAACTTCTTGGGTGAAAAGTACATTCGTCGCGTCGAAATGGCAGCCGGTGTCACAGTTGTCAATTCCACGGCACAAAAGGACGAGCTCATTGTCGAGGGCAATGACATCGAGGCTGTGTCCGGTTCAGCTGCGCTCATCCAGCAATCGACCACCGTCAAGAACAAGGATATACGTAAATTCTTGGACGGTCTGTATGTCTCCGAGAAGACGACCGTGGTGAAGGTGGAATCCTAGATTTTTTTAAAATGCGTTTCAACCTAAAATGTTAATAATAAAATACAAACAATGCTGGCCGAAACTAACCCAAAATGCGGATAAAAAGTGAATTTGTTTATCAGTTTTTGTGTGTGGAAAATGTCAATCGGATACGGATAGCTCAAGATTTGCTCAAGTTCTTCCAATGAGACGTAAGCCTATTCCAAATCCAAGTTAATTGAAGTGAATAGATTGAACCATTTTAAAGGTCACCAAATCTTTGAGCGTTTGGTCTCAAATCTAAAAGTTTCCAGAGAGCTCAAAGTCTTATTAAATTCTTAAATTTATTACTTAATTAACTAATATTAATTAAGGTTTTTTGGCCGCTGTTGCTTAAACCAACTGAGATCACTATATCTCTGGTTTGGCTTATTAGAAATCAAAAAACCAGAAAGATTTATTAAAAAATTTTAATAAAAAATTTAAAAAAAAATCAAAAATAAAAAAAAAAAAATAAAAAAAAAAATTATAAATAAAAAAAAAAAAAAAAAAAAAAAAATTAAAAAAAAAAAAACAAAAACAATAAAAAAAAAACCGAATCGAATTTCGGTTCTGGTACGTACCGGAAGTAACGTTTAGGTTCTAGTTTATTTCGGTTCCGTATTGGTACCTTGGTTTTTATTTCGGTATATTGGTACGTACCGATATGTACCGGTATAAAGATATAATAGAACGGGTACCAAACTACACGACAAAATTTAGTTATAAAGAAGGAACTGAAATAAAAGAAAACAAATGTTCTAATATTGTTTTACCCTGAGGCAATCCCTGATTAAAGCAAAACTGAAATAATAACAAAAAAAAAAACACAGAACCGAAACTGTTCCGGTACAAAGTATCGTTTCTTTTCGGTTCCAAAAATAAAGGTTTCGAAATACCGGTTCTCAAAGAATAAATAATATCAGTTCCGATTAGGGTTCTGGTTCTGAGTTTTAATCGGTTCTTTTCGGTATACGGTTCCGGTTTGACACCCTTTTTTAAAGTTTAAAAGAAGTTAAATTTTTTTCTTAATCTACATAGTGTCGTCTATTTCAGGGCCAGAAAATGATACCCCATCTGCAGCATCAGCATCTTCTAATAAGTCGAATTGATGTTTTCGACGAGCTATTCTTCCTTTGCAGAATAATTTTCGGAGCTACTTTCCATAATAATAATCAACTGATAAAAACTTGCATTTTTTTTGTGTAAAATCACCTTCTCATCTTTCCATTAATTTTTCGTTGATGAGATCTTTATAAATTTCAGATGATGAGTTGGTAAAGTCAGAAATTCATGTGTAGAAGAAGATAATGTGTCTGTAGACCTGAAGTGTCCTTACAAATATAACTATCAGCCGGGCTCCCATATTCACTTTCGCAAACATTTTGCGATTTAGAGACCAAATTTGCTCCTAAAACCGGTTTGAAATCGCAAAATTTTGGCGAAAGTGAAAATGGGAGCATGGCTGTATATCTTCGTAAAAATTGATCGAATTTGTTTGAAATTTTCAGAGAATATACTAAAATATATGGGTCATTCCATGTGAACATGTGAAAAAAATCACTATCAGCTGTTTAAAGTTCTACACATCGAGAATATAACTAAATTTTTGAACACTCCCACCACTAACAGTTCGCCAGATAAACGAAAAGGAACATAAAACTTTTAATTATTGTATCACAACGGTGCATCCGATTTAAGCGACCCAAATTGTGATTCTATTTTCATGTCTTCTATACGAGAAAAAATAAAAGGTTCAAAAAAGACTTTTCTTAAGTAGGATTTTAGAGAAATTCAGTGGTTTTTGCCGATTTTTCTATGAAATAATTTTTTTCTGGTACAGGATAGCCTTATACTTAATCTAAAAAAAACCTTACGATGGAACAATCAATTAATGCGCGAGGAAAAATATTTTTTTATCTTAAATTTTTAAAAAATGTTTTTTTGGACTCCTTATTTTAATTATGTCAAATCGAGGAAATAATTTTGAAGCAACATTTTAATATCCGCCGTGGTTGACAATATTTTAGACATTTTTTTCTATTATTTATTTTTACTTTAAAAAATTTTTTTATTGATTGAAACATCTTGAGATTTTTGGTAAAATATGTATACGGGGATATCCCTAACCGTAAAAAAATATTTCATAAAAATATCGAAAAATAATTTTTCTAATAACAAATTTTTGAAAATTATTTTTGGACTCCTAATTTTTATGTCAAATTAAGGAAGTAATTTCAAAACATTATACGGGTGACAATAAATTTTTTTGAATAAATATTACAAAAATTTTATTTGAGAAATATGGAGAGAGAGATTTTTTAAAATATGTATACGAGAATATCCTTACCCAGAAAAAAATATTCATGAAAAAAGGCTTCTTTTGAAAAAAAAGAAAAAAACATAAGATTGCCCCTACTTAAGAACTAATTAAGCTACTATTTTTCATAGCTGCCGTGGTTGACAATTATTCTTTGATGCACCGTTTTAAAAAAATTTTTGATGTGAAACATCTTTAATTTCGGTACGATGATTTTAATAAAATCATTTTATAGTAGGGGTAAAATTCAATTTGGAAATAACGCATAACGCGTAACGCATAACGCATTGCATATTGCATATTGTTCGCTGGTATACACCAAGCAATGG
Organism: Lordiphosa mommai; assembly: GCA_018904225.1. Classification (NCBI taxonomy): domain Eukaryota; kingdom Metazoa; phylum Arthropoda; class Insecta; order Diptera; family Drosophilidae; genus Lordiphosa; species Lordiphosa mommai. Next base: position 208,692 of record JAEIFT010000330.1, on the reverse strand, counting down.
CCTGGCCAACCGTGGCTACTTGCCCATGGCTACTTGACCATGGCCATTTGTCAATGGACATCCAGGCCACTTTACCAATCTGGAAAAGCAATGTTGGAGCGCAAGCAATCGCGTTCGCCATTTCAATTAAATTTGGTAGTAGTAGTAGTTTAGCACAGCAGAGGAATCTGGGATCAGGGATCTGGGATCTTGGATCAGGAATTTGGGATCAGGGATCTGGGTGGCTGGGATTTGGGAATGGGGGGATCAGGGGTCTGGGATCAGGGATGGGTGATCTGGGCTCACGAATCTGGGATTGGGGGTCTGGGATTAGGGGTCAGAGATGTGGGATCAGGGATTTGGGACCAGGGATCTGGGACCCGGATCTGGGATCAGAAACCAGCGATGGGGCAACTGGGATTTGGGATGGGGGAACTGGGATTTGGGATGGGGGATCAGGGATCTGGGATCAAGGAATAGGGATGAGGGATCTGGGATTCAGGATGGGGGATGAGGGGGTCTAGGATCAGGGATGGGCTCGGATCTGGGCCGGGGGTCTGGGATTAGGGATCAGGTGGACGGGATTAGGGATCAGGGATCTGGGAACTGGGATCTGGGAACTGGGATGGGGGATCAGGGTCTGGGATTTGGGATCGGGCTGGGGATTGGGGGGATCAGGGTGGGATCAAGGATCTGGGCTCGATCTGGGAATTTGGGGGATCAGGGGTCGGATCAGGGGGTGATCTGGGCTCACGGATCTGGTATTGGGGGTCTGGGATTAGGGATCAGAGATCTGGGGATCGGGGATCCCATTTTGTTGTCAGAAGTGTTCAGGTGGGAGTCGTGATTGGGTGGGGTTTAGGGATCAGGGATGTGGGTTCAGGATTTGGGATTAGGGATTGGGGATCAGGATCTGGGATCAAGGATCTAGGGATGAAGGTTGATCAGGGGTCTGGGATGGGGGATTTGGGGGAGGGGGATGATCTGGGCTCACGGATCTGGGGTCTGGTATTAGGGATCAGAGATGTGGGATCAGGGATTTGGGATCTGGGACGAAGAATCAGGGATCTGTGAGGATCAGGGATGGAGCAACTGGGATTTGCGTGGGGGATCAGGGATCTGGGATCAAGGATTAGGGAGTCTGGGATCAGGGGTCTGGGACCAGGGATGAGGCAACTGGTATTTGGGATGGGGGATCGGGGATCAAGGAATAGGGATGAGGGACACAGGGTCTGTGATCAGGGATGGGGGATCTGGGCTCACGGATCTGGGATTAGGGATCAGAGAAGTGGGATCTGGGATTAGGGATCTGGGACCAGAGATCTGGTATCTGGTTTTCGTATGGGGTCCAGGGATCGGGCGTCTGGTATCTGGGGTCAGGGATCTGGGACACTGCTTCCAACTCTGTTTTCCCAGCTAGCCGTGTGGGGTTTCCCACGGTATATATAAACTATTTCAATAAACATGTTTCACATCAAAGCCTCGTGAGTGTTAACCACACTCACACCTTTTTTTTTTCTTTTTGGTTGATCTCGCGATCTGATCTAAAAAATAGGATTATACCACGAGTTTTTGTTAATACCAATTAAAAGACAGAAAAAGTTACATTAAATGATTTTATACACATCCAGTGTGTAAGAATAATATGTTTATAAGAGAAATTGTCATTCAATTAAAACTAAAAGTGAGTTGTTTCCTTCATGGATTGGATAGTTAATAATAATATATAAAAAATATGTTAATTAGAAAAATTGATTACTTCAAAGGAAGTAAAGCTGATTTTCCAAGCCCGAAGATGGGGCACGATTGATGCTTTCGGCCACCAGGAAGGCCAATTTGTGTGCATATTGGCACACATGTGGCACACGGCAGGTGCCCGAATAATTGTAATACATGTGAGTCATTTTGTACGACAGCATTTGCAATTTATCCGCATCGAGTCCCATGGTATCATGTATGACATTGTAATTGGTGGGCGAAACGGTGCCCTGGCGTACGGCCTGCGAGACTAGGAAAAAGTCATAGCGTTCAGGCAGAGTAATGACATCATCTACCACAGTGCCGGGAGCGGGATTACGCTTATTGACAAAATAACGCGTATTGATACGCTTGGCCACCACAATAAAGGCCAAACGGCAGCCACCCGGCTTGCCAGCCGATTTGTATATCTCATCCAGCTTGGCCTTCAAGAATTTCACCTCGGTGTTGACCACCTGATAGAGCTGACCATCACCCACACCATCGCGGAAGAACAAAATGCGTTCGGGTAGAACGCCATGATGATCACGGTAGGCCTTGAGGGCATATGTCATATTCATGGACATTTGATCGGATAACTCCTGACCCTTCATGTGCTCGGTGACCGATGAGAAGTAACGGAATGAGGACTTCATATCCATAGAAGCCACCAGAGCACCATAGGATTTGTTTTTGTTTTTGGAGGAATGGCAGACATCAAAGCCCACGGTCATCATGCCACGCACGGGCAACTCAATCATCCAAGGGGCGCCCATTAGCTTGGCGTTCATTTGTATTACCACTTTGGTGGCAATGGACATGAGGCCACCCATTTTTTCCTGACGCGGAGCAATTACTTTTAAAGTAACCACCTGTGAGGGCACGGGACGATCCACACAGGTGCGCTTCTTGATGCAGCTGTACCTGTGGGTGGACAAAGGAGAGAGGAGGTGAGAAACAACATTTGCAGTAAAGCTAGACAAAAACTCACTTCTCTTCATTGGGCGACTTGAGCACCACCATTATAAGTTGCGGATCCTTTGAGGCGGCATTATCAATCGACTGGGAGTAGGTGCCATTGCGATCATCTGCAATTTCATCGCTGCAAATAACAAATATAACTTGAGTTTCAGGTTCGTCTATAAATTTTTGTACCACTTACTATCTGGGCTCGGCTATAAGCATTTTCATGCCATTGGCCGCACGTATGCAAGTCTTCACAAACTCCTGCGTTTCACGCAAATTACGACGCGGTGTAATCACATACCAGCGTTTGATATCAATATGACTGAACATGCTGGTATTACGGAACTCGCCTGACCAATCCGCACGACTGTCGCACAAATAACGCTTCTGATTGCCAAACACAATCTTCTCCGACGGCAGCACACGTCCCGGTATCTCCACCAAAGTTCGATCCAACTCAATATGCCAAGATTTGAGCACTTCTATACTATCGGCTGAAGCCTGCAGACGCTGATTGAAGACACGCAAACGCTCAATGCGACGATCGGGTGTCAATCGGGTGTGCTCACTCATGGCCTTCATCAGTCTTAAAAAAATATTAAAAAAGTTAAATACAAGTGTTTAAACTTTAAACAAACTTTTACCTAAAATTGGAGCGCATGGCATCGGTCATTCCAGTGGCACGTGCCAGCTCCGGTATCAGCATTATCAACTGATCATTCCCACCACGTATATTCTTCTCCGTGGGACGTGAGACAATCAATGGCTGCTTGTAGTCCCGAATGGTGATGTTATAACGCTGGAGAATTGAATACAAAAAATTGAAATTAATATAAGCACACAAATTCAGTTAATTATTCTTACCTTCTTGTAGTATTCCACGTAGGAGATGTCACCATCCTTTGTATTGAATTTCGACAGCGGTGACGATTCAAAGTCCACATCATCCACGCGATACGTTTTGTTATTATAGTCGGTTAAAACCACCATGCCTAGGGTTAAAGCAAATGTATTTAAGTGAAATCTTTATAAGATGGAAATGTAAGGAAATTAAATTTCATTTATATCAGGGAACAATACCGTAACCGGAACCGTTAACCGAAATAAACCGTTTAAAGCGAACCAATATTAACATTTTTTGAGAACCGAAAACCGTTATAATAGCAACCGAAAGAACCGGAACTATACCGGTATTTAATTTATTTTATAGATGTATGATTACACTAGTTTACAAAAATAAAATAAAAAAAATACCCATTGAAGCTGTTATTTTTTTCTTATGTACTTTGGAATGCTGAATGGATTCGATTTTGAGTTAGAATTTTTGTTAAGTTTTATCGGAAGGTACCCTTCCATTTTAAGATATAACCCGGCGCGCTTCGCTCGCCACCATCAGTAAAGCCGCCAAAATGATGAAAAAAACGTTTGGCAATGACACCCCCCCCCCGCCCCCATTTTCCGAACTTCAGAACTGAGAAAATTATTTTCCACCTACTTCGTCCATTGAGCGTACAAACTTAAAACCACCCCCGTCACCCATTATCCGACCTTGAGGGTGGGTTTACGCAAAGCTAAAAACTTTATCCTATTTAATTGGCCCATAGAGCTTTCAAACCAAATTTAATACATATCGGCTGAAAACCCACCCCCCGCACCCATATTCCGACCTTTGCAGTGAACTTCCCGAAATAAAAAAACACGTGTTTCCATTTATTCTGACCCTAGATCTTACAAAACGAATTTTATTCCGATTGGCTCACAAATAGCCATTGTCACTGAACCGAAATACGCCCACCATTATTCTTGCCTGTGGGCAGGAAATTCTACCACCGAGAAATCAAATGTATAATTATTTTCTATAATGTGTTCACAAACCGATTTTGAAGCCAATCGGATTAAAAATAGGTTTTACCATCATAAATTTTCCGATTTCGTGCGGATTTTCCAACATTGGAAAATCTCAGGTCTAATTATTTTGCATACTATCCTTACAAACCGAGTTTGAAGTCAATCGGATGAAAAATTGTGTTTTCATATAAATTTTCCGGCCATTTTCCTTGTGGGTGGATTTTCCACCAACAAAAATCACATGTCTAATTATTTAGCAAACTACCCTTACAAACCGGGTTTGAAGCCAAACGGATGAAAAATAGTTTTTCCATATGGGATTTTTCGGGAATTTCCCGACTTTTCGGGCGCATTTTCCAACATCGGAAAATCTTATGTCTAATTATTTTGCATACCACAAACCGAGTTTGAAGTCAATCGGATCAAAAATAGTTTTCATATAGAATTTTCCGGGAATTTTCTTTGTGGGCGGATTTTCCAACATTTAAAAAATCTCATGACCAATTTCTTAGCATACTATCCTTACAAACCAAGTTTGAAGCCAATCGGATGAAAAAATAGTTTTTTCCTTTTGGAATTGGTAATTTGCCCCGACTTTTCGGGCGGATTTTTTCATCATCGGAAAATCTCAAGTCTAATTATTCTGCTTAACATCCTCACAAACCGAGTTTGAAGTCAGTCGGATGAAAAATAGTTTCTTTCATGAAGAATTTTCCGGCCATTTTCCTTGTGGCGGATTTTCCAAAATCTGGGAAACACGTATCCAATTATTTCGCTTACTTTACTTACAAACCAAATTTCAAGTCAATCGGATGAAAAACAAAATTTTTCCCATGATAGCTTTTCCGGTTTTCCACCTTTATCCAAAACCCCGCCTTAGTGCTCACTTTCAACTCATAAGGAAACTTCTGTGAAAATTTCAGCTTTCTATCTCTTACCGTTCAGGCTCTGCGTTGATTGCCAATCAGTCCAGTCAGTCAGTCAGGACAAACTCTTTTATATATATAGAGACTAGCATATAACCCGGCGCGCTACGCTACGCCACCATCAGTATAACCGCCAAAATGATGAAAAAACGTTTGGCAATGATCCACCACCGCCCCATTTTCCGACCATCAGAAATGAGAAAAATATTTTTCACCTAGTTGGCCCATTAAGCGTACAAACGCTAAAACCACCCCCCGTCACCCATTATCCGACCTGAGGGTGAGTAAGCGCAAAGCTAAAAACTTTATCCTATTTAATTGGCCCATAGAGCTTTCAAACCAAATTTAATACATATCGGCTAAAAACCCACCCCCGCACCCATAATCCGACCTTTGCAGTGATTTCCGAAATAAAAAAATACGTGCTTCCATTTATATTCTTGTGACTCAGATCTAAAACGAATTTTATTCAGTCAAAAAAATATTGTCACGAACCGAAATACGCCCACCATTATTCTTGCCTAAGAAATTCTACCACCGAGAAATCAAATGTCTAATTATTTTCTATAATGTGTTCACAAACCGATTTTGAAGCCAATCGGATTAAAAATAGGTTTTACCATATAGAATTTTTCCGACTTTCCGATCGGATTTTCCCAACCTTGGAAAATCTCAAGTCTAATTATTTTGCATACTATCCTTACAAACCGAGTTTGAAGTCAATCGGATGAAAAATACTAAAGAGTTTCAATGAATATAAATTTTCCGGCCATTTTCCTTGTGGGTGGATTTTCCACAATCGGAAAATCTCATGTCTAATTATTTAGCATACTATCCTTACAAACCGAATTTGAAGCCAATCGGATGAAAAACAGTTTTTCCATATGGAATTTTCCGGGAATTTTCCTTTTGGGGCGGATTTTCTCCAACAACGGAAAAGCGCGTCTGTTATTTTGCCTATCACTTACAAACCGAGTTTATGAAGGTGACCGGATCAAAAATAGTTTTTCATATAGAATTTTCCGGGAATTTTCTTTGTGGGCGGTTTTTCCAACATTTAAAAATCTCATGACCAATTACTTAGCATACTATCCTTACAAACCGAGTTTAGAAGCCAATCGGATGAAAAAATAGTTTTTCCCTTTGGAATTTTTCGGGAATTTCCCGACTTTTCAGGCGGATTTTTCCAACATCGGAAAATCTCAAGTCTAATTATTCTGCTTAACATCCTCACAAACCGAGTTTGAAGTCAGTCGGATGAAAAATAGTTTCTTTCATGAAGAATTTTCCGGCCATTTTCCTTGTGGGCGGATTTTCCAAAATCTGGGAAACAGGTATCCAATTATTTCGCTTACTTTACTTACAAACCAAATTTCAAGTCAATCGGATGAAAAAAAAATTTTCCCCATAGTAGCTTTTCCGGTAGTTTTCCACCCCTTAGGGGGTGGAATTTTCAAAACCCCGCCTTAGTGCTCACTTTCAACTCATAAGGAAACTTCTGTGAAAATTTCAGCTTTCTATCTCTTACCGTACAGGCTCTACGTTGATTGCCAATCAGTCAGTCAGTCAGTCAGGACAAACTCTTTTATATATATAGAGATAACTCGAGATTGAAACTTTAGATGTCGTCAAGCAAGGTATTAATCGAAAGGGTATGCAATATTTAATAATCTAGATGAAGATAATTTTCGAATCAGTTTAGTACTTTGAATCAGGGACCGTAAATAATGATTATTTTGTATTTTTTAATATTAAAAATCAACCACTTAGAGTAGCCGCAAAAATATATGAATTATACCTATGGGGTTCTTTTTCGATAATTTATGGAAATCCGCAATGATTTTTAAATGGTTGATTTTTAAATATATTCCTCAATGATAATGATTATTTTTTATTTTTATTTTTTGACTCAAATCATAATAATTATTTCCTGAGTGAAAAAATAAAAATCAAATATAATGATTATTTTCTGAGTGAAAAAATATAAATCAATAATAATGATTATATTTGTGATTTTTATGTTATCGCTCAAATATATCACTCAAGGTCCGATTATGACTCTCTAAAAAGGAGCTGTGGCGAAATTGATACATATCCCTCCCTTTGAGAGAGTTGTAATCGAACCTTGAGTGATATTTTTGAGCGAAAAATAAAAATCAAGCAATATTATTTATTTGTTTTTTTCACTCAGGAAATAATCATTATGGTTTGAGTAAAAAATTAATAATAAAAAATAATCATTATTTTCTGATTGAAAAAATAAATATAAAAAATAATTATTATTTTGTAATTTTTATAATTTCACTTGTAATGATTACAGTCCCTGCTTTGAATGCTTACAAGCAAAAATATTTCGAAAAAATATAATTTTTTCTCAAAAACGAAAAAAAATAATTTTATAAAATCTGGAAAAGGTTGAAACTGATACAAATAAATTGTTTTTTGAATTTTGTATTGATAAAAAATATCTATGGATAAATAAAGGAGTTGTGGGCAATTAAGTACAAGTACTAACAGTCGAATTTCAGTGTTTTATGGTTTTATTAGAAAATATTGTTATTTTTTCTAAGTTTTTGGCCTTGCTCTTAATTTTTTTCCTGTGATTTAGCTACTATTGGAAACGAAGTAAAATAAAAAAAAAAACTTTAATAAACACGTAAAATAGTCAAATTTGACTCTTAGAATTTTTATCAAAATTGCTCAAAACTTCGCTTTTTATCCACAGATTTTCGTCATCAATACCTTATTTTCTTCGTAATAGTGCACTTTATTAGAATAAATGAAAAAACAATTTTTTGATTTTAATTTTCAACCATTTACAGCAGGGGTGCCCAATTAAAGTAAGCCGGCGAGTATGCACCAATACATTTAAAGAATCTACTGCTAGTTTTTTTTTTCAAACGACAACAACAAAGTCCAACTCGACTTACACTCACCATCAAATTCTTGCAGCCGCTGCCAAAGGAGTGAGGGAGAAGAAAACAAAACTTTGTTGATGTTGTTGTTTTATTGCTCTCGCCTATGCTGAGCAGAGAGTGATGCAACAACAAATATGTGCGCGGAGTATAGGGCATGGGCACCCCTGATTTACAGATTTTAGAAAATCAAATTTTTCACGTTTTTGAGAAAAAAATCATTTTTTTCGAAATATTTTTGCTTCATACTTTTAAACTACTAAACCGATTGGAAAATGTTCTTTAACTAGATTAGATTGCAACTCGAGATATGGCTTAAAAGGTATGGGTACCTACCGAAAAACTAAAAAAACGAAAAGGCAAAGCTAACTTCTGACTGTGCCGAAGTTTGAATACACTTGAAAAACTTTTACTCAAGCTAATTTAACCGGTAAAATATATATAGGATATAGATATCAGATATTTTTAAATTTTTAAATCATTGATAATAAAAATTTGATACCATAAAAAAAAACTTTTTCTTAGTAAAACACATTTTCCGACCGATCGGTCCTATGGCAGCTATATGCTATAGTCATCCGATTTTGATAAAATCTTCAGAATTGTGTTAACGCATATAAAACTAATATATACCCAAGATTGGTGACGCTACGATGGAAAATAAAAAGTTTTTTTCCACTAGGACTAGTTTTTTTGACCGACCGTTTATATGGCAGCTATATGCTATATTCATCCGATTTTGATAAAATTTTCCACAAAAATGTAAAATCATCTAAAACTAATATACCAAGATTGGTGACGCTACAATAGAAAAAATAAAAAGTTTTTCTCACTAAGACTTATTTTCCGACCGATCGTTCCTATGGCAGCTATAAGATATAGTCATCCGATCCGGCCGGTTCCGACATATTAGTTGCGTGCAGTAAAAAGAAGACTCTGTGCAAAATTTCGATAGCTTTAAAACTGAGGGACTAGTTCGCGTAGAAACAGACAGACAGACGGACGGACGGACAGACGGAATTGAACTCAGCTCGTCGTCCTGATCAAGAATATATAAATTTATGGGATCGGAAATGAATATTTCTATGCGTTACAAACTTCTGGGCAAAATTAATATACACTTTTCAAGTGTATAAAAATTGAAATAAAATTCAACAATAACTGCATACCAGTTTTCCGGAAAAATTAAGCTACTACACCCCCATGGGTGAAAAATTGGTTTAGCAATTAGTTTCAAACTCATTTTTAAAGCTAATCATACCCAAATTTGAAATTCAGTTCCATGTGTTCTACCTATCGCTTTCGACCCTAAAACGACCCAAATCGTATGGGAATAGGGTCGTTTTTGGGATCAAATGCGATTTGTAGAACACATGGGAGCTTAAGAATTTTTCAAAAAAATACAAATCTTTTGTTTTACATCTTGACAACTCCAAACTTATTTTCACATTTTGAAAAATACGGAAAATTTGAAAAAAAAAAAAAAAAAATAACGTCCTCCATTCGATCGGACCCAAATTCTTTTTGAAAGCTCTATCTGGAAATTTCAATAAAATTGTATTCACTTTTATTGGGAAATTCACCCAAAATATGAAACACATTATTTTGTATTTTTTTTTTAAATATTCCAGGAAAGCTGGAAAATGGACGGAAAACTAATGTATGATTTTTATCCGATCAGCTCCAAATTTATTTTTAAAGCGCTTTAAATAACAAAATGTTACCATCGGGATTTTCAAAATTTGCAAAGTCTGGAAAACTGGTGGAAAAATATTGAAAAATTTGTTTTCCAATTTGATCGGATTCAAAATCATTTTCAAATCTACCCCTAAAGTCGGAAAATAGCGAAAAACTTTATGAATAAAAGCTTTTGAGCTTAAATAAGAGAATTCACGCGATTTCCAAAAGATTTTCTTAAATTATTTATATAAAAAAAATACAAACTCATGAACTTTGTTTACAAATTGTTCTACGAAACCTAAGACAGGGATAAGAGATTTGCGATTTCCTATCGCTTTTCAGCTCACTGAAGAAAGTTCAAGCCAAGTGTAAAACCCAAATCGAGGCCATGACTTCTCAGATTCTAGATTTTATCTGAAATTGTTGAACTACTCACCGATTACTTCGCGCTTGAAGGCGCCTTGATAGTCATCGTTATCACGAATTGCATCGGATAGAATGTTATACAAATTGTCAGTTCTCATCACCTTGTGGGCAATTTCGGTGCAGAGCAAAATGTCAGACTCATGCTGACGTATGGAAGTCTGATAGCCAGGCCATAGCTCCATGCGGTAGCTCTCCAGATTTATCTAGTTAAAAAATTAAATAAAAATTAGTTGTGGGTCTTTTTTTTCCTATAAATTTAGTTACCTTTGCCTGCGGATCAAAGAAATTACGCGAAACCAATTGAAGTTTCAGTCCCTCCATGGCTCTGCGCAAAATCAAATTCAAAACTTGGAACTGCTGATTGTCAGCTGCTTCCACAGTGCCCACTTGTTTTATTTTGATTTGTATGTTTCGCCAGCGCGGCTTTTGGTCACCAGATCCAACACATACGGACTATTGGGCACGGCCTTAAATTTATTGGTGCAAAAGAGCACAGTTCCATCGAAAATGTAGCCGCCCAAAATGGCGCGATGCTCACTTAGATAGCCACGACGAAAACGTGTATTGTCCACATCGGGTACAAAGTCAACCCGATATTGATAGATGGTCCAATTGGGGCGCTTCATTACCTTAAAGTAATTGGTTTGGACGGTAATTTTGTTTCCTGAAACGCCACATTTGGTGGTAAGTCCTTGGGGACGTGAGTGTACAACATCCGTAATGAGACGACGACCACGTACAGAACCACGGGGATCACCTGGTTAATAAAATTAAAAGTTAACTGATGTCTTAAAGAAATGGGGAATTATTGTTATTGATACCTTCGCTACTTTGATGGTCAGCAGCTTCACGACTTTTTGGAGCTTCCGTTGGTTTGGGAGGCTGCTGTTTCGGCAATGCTTCAGCCAATGTCTCAGTCCTTTGAGTGCTCGATGATGAAGCCACTTCCGCGCCGCTTCTAGTCGATTGGGATGATTGGGAGGATTGACCCTTGAAGTGAAATAGAAAAACATGAGTTTTAGAGCATATACGTGGGTTGCTATTTAAGTTTCTGGCCTAGGTCACTTCTAGCCATTTTAGGACCAAATGGCCTTATCCCAAAAAAAGTTTGCACTTTTATCGATAAAAGCTCCATACAACTCTTTCATGTTTGATATCGATTAACGATTAATCCAAAATTTACCTTGGCAGAAAAATGAAATTAACTCGTGTTCATTTTCGTGCAATCATTTTTCACAACTTTCGACGTGGATTATCACGACAAGAGTGCAACGATGAACTTAAATGTTTGTATGCCGATGAAGCACCATCCTATAGCAATGTGAAAAATTGGTTTAATGAATTCAATCGCGGGCGACGCTTGCTCGAAGACGAAGGTCGTCAAGGTCGTCCAAAAACACTCGTTGTGCCAGCGTGAACTGATAATGCAAGATCGTCATGTGACATACCGTGAGATAGAGGCATCCTTGGGCATTTCTTCCACCAGCATACATTCGATATTGCATGAACACAATTCGATATTGCATGGATCCCGCACAATTTGATAATCGCTCAAAAAAAGGCTCGTGTTGATTGGTGCAAAGAAATTTTGAAAAGACGTTGATGAAAAGATGTTTCAAAAGACGTTTATAAGATCGTCACAACACAAGGCCTTCATTATGATTTTATGGTAAGTGCCATTTTACTACTGAACCATCGAAGGCTTTTATATCGCGCCCCTGTAAAAACCCCCGCCTACTTTGTATAACAAATCAACTTTTGAAACAACACAATCCCTTATAATTTGTATGCTTTGATTAGAAACGAAAAACAATCGAGAATAATCGTTATGCTTGAGTAAATAAAATAAAACTCGAAATAAAACATCAACAATGATTTTTCAAATAAAACTCGACAAGTAACTAATTATTGTTGATTTTTATAAATAAAAATCAGTCAAAATTATTATTAACGATGAAAAATAATAAAAATCTTTTATAACTATTACTTCGAGGAAAAAAAATTAAAAATAATTTTTATTTTTTGATTTTTATATAAAAAGGAGTGATTTGGTCGGTCCCTGAGAAAAACTTTTTGTTTTCATCGTATCGTCACCAATCTTGGTATATATTACTTTCACATGCTTCCACACAATTCTGAAATTTTTTTTTATCTAAATCAGATGACTATAGCATATAGCTACCATAGGACCGATCGGAGGGAAAATGTGATTTACTAGGAAAAGATTTTTTTGTATGGTAACGCGATCAAATTTTGATTCTCAATGATTTTGTCTATCTATCGATATCCTATATACAGGGTTGCCCATATTCGACGGACCCATCTGGCAACGCCATAACTTTTGACAGAGATGTCTGATCGCTTAATGACATACCGCGTTTGAAGCGTCAGTCCAAGCAGATTTTTACCATGGAACAATACACGCCACGCGAGCGCTCTGAAATAGTTGAAATTTACATTCAACAGAACAAGTCAATTGTGAAAACTCAACGTGCTTTTAAAAAAATGTCCGATGAAGCCCATTTCACATTGAATGGGACCGTAAATAAGCAAAATTGCCGTATTTACGCCACTGAAAATCCTCAGGAGATTCAAGAAGTGCCTCTTCATGACGAAAAAGTCACAGTTTGGTGCGGCGTTAGTGCGAAAACGGTCATTGGGCCGTTTTTCTTCCAAAATGAAAATGGCCATGCTGTTACCATCAACCAGGAGCGTTATCGCGACATGATGACCAATTTTGTGATGCCAATTATTCGTCGAAAGCGTATGAGGCAGTTCTGGTTTCAACAAGACGGCGCTCCACCGCACACAAGTCGCATAACAATCGATTTTCTGAAGAAATTGTTTCCGGGCCGTTTGATGTCGAAAAGTGGTGATTTGGACTGGCCACCGCGTTCGCCCGATTTGACGCCGCCTGACTTCTTCTTGTGGGGATATTTGAAGTCAAAGGTTTACGTTAACAAGCCAAGGACCGTAGAAGAGCTCAAGGACAACATTCGTGAAGAAATAGCCGCTATTCCGGCCGAAATGTTGGCGAAAACGATGGAAAATGCTGCAAAAAGGGCACAATACGCCATCAACGCCAGAGGCGGCCATTTGAGAGATATCATATTCAAAAATTGATGTAAACAAATCTACTTGGAACAAATTAAATGATTAAGATTGCCAACCGCCAAATTTTTTATTTTTTTCTTTGATTTTAAAAAAAAAAAACATGGGTCCGTCGAATATGGGCAACCCTGTATACTCTACCGGTTAAATCAGTTGGAGTGTATTAAAATTTCGGCACATTCGGATAGTAGGATAATGTAAAGGTATATATATACGAATAGGTTGCACCCAAAACATGCCTTAAAATTCTAAAAAAAGACACTTTATCAACTTAAGGCTCAAATTGCAAAAAAAAAAAATCCTGACGTGATGGATTATTCTGTAAAATAGATTCGTGTTCAGCACACAAAAATCATCTAGAATCACCAATGCTCCTTCTATAAACTGGATCATGTTGCCTAGTGTTATTGGTCCAAAGTTGTGGATCAAAATGTACAACAGAGTTCTTCAGCTTCAACAAGCCGGGCAAGAGTTAAAAACGTGTGAAGTGACTAAAAGATCTGGTGGATCGAATATCGAATAACCAATCGGCTCATATGAATTTCTGTTGGGTATTGTTTTTCAATCAGACGACAAGTCTTAGCCCAGCCAATCATATGCGGAGCGCTCCTTAGCTGGATTGAAAAGGAACTCCCACAGCTACACCTTTTAGGAGTGTTTATGGAGCGCTCCTAGTAGGATTGAAACGAAAGTTCCACAATCCTCCTCTTTGAATTATATTAATAAAGCCCAAAAACAGACTTCAAACATTGGCAGATTCCTTTTCAAAAAAAAAATCATAGAAAAATTATAAAAATAGAGGAGAGACCGGTCGAAGTCCTTGCGGATTATTCGAGTGAGCATTCTGGGACTCCGAAATATTTTTTTTCATTAGTCCCTAGGGAACACTTTTCTCATTTATGTTAAAAGGGACTTTTTCTCAGGCGGATAAGCACCTTTGGGACTATTTTAAGAGCCACCTAAGAAGGGTATTCTGAAGGTGTACCCAACGGAGACGCAATTGCCAACAAAGTTGTTGTGTGCCATAAAAGTGAGAGATATGAAAAAAAAAATCGGTTATTCTCTGGGTGTGAATTCGTATGCTCGCGCTATAGCGGCGAGTGAAGGCTACACAAGAGCGCGAAGAGTATAACAAACTGTTCGACAGTCATCATATAAAATATCTACTGGGAGAGAAAATGAAACTGTAAAATGCCGGCAGGCACCACTTACTACGTTTATGCTATGCTCACTTTTAGCTAAATCATTTCATGAAATGGCTGCATTAACACCATTTCATGAATTCGAATACACACGAAAGTTGACAATGAAATCGCCTTCAATACATGAAATGGGGTGATGCGCAGCCAACTTAACGTTGCGTTGGTGCTGCCAGATCTGGAAGTTAACACTGTCTTTTAGCAAACAGCTGTTCATTTTGTCAATTGACAAAAGCTGCTTAAACAGGGACGCTTTTGAAAGCATAAATTTCATGGCATAAACGTAGGAAGAAAGTCATAAAAAATTAAACTGTAAAATGCCTGCAGGCATAATTTATGTAAAATGGTTAATATTTTTAAGAAAGTAGACAGAATTTTATTAATGGGAGCAGCAGAGTTACCAATTAAGACATTTTCCGACCAGCTCTAACCTTTTTGTTAGATCAAAAACTGGAAGCTTTTTAGTTTTGCCAAAGCCAGCATTTCTAGTTACTTTTAAAATATTATTTGCCATTTTAAGGTATTTTGAATTAAATTTCTAGGCTTTTTTTTCTTAACAATTTTCCGATATGAATTGTTGGCAACACATACATACATAGTTGAACTTAATGGAAGATGACTGAAACGGACGCCATTTTTTTTCACAAGGCCAACTATTTTTTTTTTTTTCAAAGAGTTATATTCCCACGCCTAGCCAATTGAGAAAAAAAATATTGAAAAAAAAGAGAGATTTTAAGCTCTCTCACAGAAGCGCAATTTTGTATAAACATACTTGCAAACAAATGTATGTATGTATGCTTGTGGCAAGCGGTTGTTTCATCACACTTTTATAAACATACATACATACATAAATATGTATGCCAATTTATACAAAATCATTGACAAAAAAAAAAAAAAATCCTGTAAAAAAAACCTTTTTTGCGCGCTTATGCATGTTGTTTTTGCGCATAACAGCCGTTATTCATTTTGCACATACACGATTGATCTTGCCATAACTGTAACTGACGTGAAAATAAGAATGGCGAGCATTTGTATGTATGTACAACAAATGATTGTTTGAACATACATACATAGGCATACGCACAAACCGGCAAATAACTGTTAAACAAAAACTCAAGCTTTCAAAATATGTAAAAATATTATTTAAAAAATAAAATTAAATACACACCAATTGCGGTCCCAAGCCACGTTTAGCATCTTCCTTCTTTTTGTTACCACGACCACGGCCGCGCGAATGTCCAGTATATGCTGGTAAATTGTTCATTTTGATTTTTTTTTTTTTCAACTTTTCAAATATTTCGCAACTTAAACGAGAACGGAGCACCCAACTGCTACCAGCACCGCGAGTCAATTAAAAAGAACTTGCAAAAGCTTAGGGATGGCCAAGAGATTTTTTTGTTCTACTTCAGTTGTTATCGATTGTTTTTGCATGGTAGATAATTGTAGTGGTTATGTTCATATGTACAACTGCAGTTGTCAGTTCATTAACTGCAGTTCCAAATTATTCCATTTTGTTTCAAGTGGAATCTTTTCTAAAATATTTAATAATAAGATAAACCAGTCTGTTCTTAATGCAAATTGAAAATTTGTATTGCAGCGAATTAAACACGTAAACAAGGTTTTAGACCAGAGCAGTAAGCAATCGTTTCTTATGTAATTTTGAGTGCTGAGTTCAAATCAATCGTCAGTTTTTGCCTGGTTTTTTGTTGTTCAAATAGTTATACCGCGATTAAAAATTCGTTAAACATTTTTAAGAATTTATTGAACTTGGAAAAAAGAGATTTTGTCGAAAAACAAAATCCTAATATCGTGTTTGGTTTTACTGGAACGCTAAAATGAAGTTTACATATGTAAAAACCAAAGCTAGTTTGAAAAGAAATAAATCTTAATCTATAAAAAAAACCAATTTGGTTGAAATAGGTTACTTACTGTGGCCACAAGACTTGAAATTGTTAACACAACTCGCATACTACACGATTATTTCAATATTTTCTGAACTAAAAGAATCAGGGAGGAACGGACAATTGATTTTAATTCAGCGCTCAATAAAGAAAGAAAGAAACGATTGCTATCTGCTGGTCTGGTCCAAAAGTAGAATTTTATTTGTAAATCTGTGTTATCTTAAATTTTTTCAAAACATTTTCTATTTTATTTATTTAGTATAGAAAACCTTTAACAATATTTGAAATAAAATTGTATAGTTTTCTCAATATTAAGAATATTTACCTTGTCTCTTGTTAACATATTTCAAGTAATAATTGCTATTCATGTCAAGTTTGAAATCATAGGAACGTTTTGAAATTATAAAAGCTCTAACGGAAATTGCTAAATAATATTCAAGCTTGAGGAATAATTAGTTATCAATTAAACTGCTTATTGAGTCTGGAATCAGTCTTTTACTGTAGGTCCCACTCTCATATGCTAAAACTAAAACCATACTTCAAACAAGGGAGTGCAGAGAAGCTTGGTTTGGCCGTCTAACGAGAAATTATCTAAATCAAGACTTGCTTTAGGGAGATTTAAAGACTAGACGGCGTTTCTACTTTGCAGAGATCTACCTCAGAGATTGGCCCGATTCCTTTCATTCTGAATTTATGGGGTGTACAATTTGAGAGTCGCTTGACGGCGCTAGTAGAGAAGACCCTTACTTAAACTAAGAACTATTTTAAGCCAAACTAAGTATATCTGCAGGAGGTCTTACATTTCGGTATTAATTACAAAAAATCTGGGCCAAGTCGCACTGAAAGCTTGTTGAAATTAATAATGAAGCTGTAATAAATGAAAGAGCGTGACGAGAATAGTTTTAAAGCTTTAAAATAGAGGTGCGCGCGTGACGTGATTTTAGCGTGTCACGGCGTGTCACGACGTGATCGTGAGTAAACTCAGACTTTCGTGCGTGTGCATCCGTGATCCGTGCGTGATTCGTGCGTGTTAAAGTTTTACTTCGTGAATATAAGTTATTATTCACGAATTTGTTTTTTTATTTGCTTTTGATTTTGTGAATCCGCTGCTCGCTTGATGATACATACAGAGGGCGCAGTGTGGCCATGAAACCCACAATGGAATGAGGGTCTCCCTTGCTTGCAAGATCGATATCGATAAGATACACATAATTGCGTTACATAAATTTTTTATAGGGAAGCATTTTTATCGTGCGTGATCATTCGTGACGTCTCGTAAATCGTGAGTGAATCGTGCGTGAAGCGAATTGCTGAAAAAATTCCGTGCGTGAATCGTGCGTCAAGATATTTTTATTTCGTGAATCGTGCGTTACGTGATGGAAAAATTGCTAACGCGCGCACCTCTACTTTAAAAGCAATAGAATCGACGTCTTCATCTTTTTTTCAATACCGTATACATAGGACAGCCACCACTCCACTTTTCCAACGAACTCTGTTCTTAGCCTACGATTTGAGATTTCCCCAGCTTCGGTAGAGAAACGACCGAAATTCCTCCAAATTTATTTGGGTCAGCCTAGTGTCCGACCAACTCGGTCTAAAGGGTTCCATTCCATTGTCTTCCATTGCTTTACGCCGTGTATGCCCTATCCAGCTCCTGTATTTACCTGTATATACCTGTAGAAACCTAAAACTGGGCTGTCTTACCCCCAGATATTGCTGCTTTCGATTACGAAGCAAGTGCTCCGTTCGATGGCTCTTGGTCGGTCCAAGCAGCACCTCTTTTTCTAACGAACAAAACAGAGATTGAAACAATTATGGGATTTTTTAACGCGGATAATTCTAATGCTGCTTGAAAGATGGGGACAAGTCGTAGGTAACAATGGACGGTAGTAGAACACAGTGCACCAATTTCTTAAAGTTAAGCTTCAAAGTTGTAAAAAAAATAAAGCTAAGCTTTTTTCTTAATAAATCCTCCTTAAATCATCGATCTTCCATTTCTCTTTACCAATAATACAATATTGGTTATGGTACTGTTGAGTTATAAACTCGAAACACAAAGCTAACGCTGTGCCTCTCCTCTTTACTGACGGTGCTTGTAGAATGTAGTTTTGACGAGAACCGTCTGTTTACAACTGACTCTTGAGACCAATTATTGAAAGCTCAAAGGCTCCATTTTCGCTTTGCTGAATTGTATACAAGTGCGGCCTTCGACAGAGATGCATTATCTTCAGCTTTTGCTGAGTCGGCATATGCATTTTTCAGACATCAAAATTGTCAGCATAGCTTTGGTGTGTGCATTTGTTGGGCTTAGCATTTTATAAGATAAGAGATATGTAGTGATCTATAAAATAAAGCGCAGACCAAGCAATTAACTCGTTGATCAACTGCGCGCAGTGATAAGAATAATGCAGCTGATCAGTCAATCTCTGGATAACCTTGAGGTCAACATCCATCAGTGGTGTCAAACTCAATGCAAATTTTTAAGCTTAGACGTTCTTACGTAGGTTTCTATATATATAAAAATAATGAAAACGCGAATATTTATGAATAAAAATGGTTTTTATTGTTTTTCAAAGTATTCTCCAGCAAGATTTATACACTTTTGCATGCGCTCAAACCAATTGTCGTAGCACTTTTTCCACTCCGATTGAGACACTTCCAAAACATGGTTTTTGAACTCTTCAACAGCATCTTCTGGCGACGAAAATCGTTGACCACGCATTTTTCCCCTTGATGTGCGGGAATAAAAAGAAGTCATTGGGTGCCAAGTCAGGGCTGTACGGCGGATGACCCATCAATTCGACGTTTTGGGCGGTCAAAAAGGCGCTGGTGTGAGCTGATGTGTGAGAGCTGATGATCTGTCTTCTCTTGTTCGTTTTTCGAATTTCTCCGAAGACTTCAGGCAAACAAATTGTGGTGTACCACTCAGAATTGACCGTCCTACGTTGCTCAAGCGGAACAGTCGCCACATGACCAGTTTTACCGAAGAAACAGGCGACCATTTGCTTCGAAGTGCTTCTTCCACGAACGACTTTCGTTGGATTTGGCTCGTCTTCGAAGACCCACACGGTCGATTGCTGTTTTGTTTCGGGCTCATAAGCATAGATCCATGTGACGATCTTATAAACGTCTTTTGAAAAACCGCGATTCGATTTTTTCAAAATTTGTTTGCACCAATCCACACGAGCCTTTTTTTGAGCGGGTTCCAACGAGAACAAACCTTTTTTAAATATTGTTGTCGGGATCCAAAGAACAAAACTGTTTTATGCCCAGTTGTTCATGCAATTATCGAATGTATGCTGGTGGAAGCAATTGCCCAAGGATTTTGCCTCTCATCTCACGGTTTTGAATCTTCAACACATCTGACGAAAATCTTGCATTTTTCTATTAGTTCGGTACGCACGGTACATCAATACGTTTTGGCTGGCACAAGCGACTGTTTTGTGTGTGACTGTTGCACAGACTCTTTGTCGTCTTCGAGCGCAAAGACGTCAGGCAACTTGGTCCAAGATGATTGAATTCATTAAAACCAATTTCTTCACAGTGCTCTAGGATGGTGCTTCATCGCCATACAAAGATTTAAGTTCATCGTTGCACTCTTGTCGTAATAATCCACGTCGAAAGTTGTTAAAAATGATAAAATAGCAACCCACGTACATTCCCTTTTAGTTGATAAAGTAGATGTTCTGATAATCTCAGATATTTCGCAGAATTCTCGCAACATTTTAGAATAGCGCCATATCAACGGTTGAAGCGCAGACTCTGACATCAGCGCAAGATTTAAACAAGGTGTTATTGGAGAATTGAATCATGAACTCACTAGTAAAGTCTTATAAAGGGTGATTAATTAAGAGGTTTTCTTTTCAATATTCGTTTTTCAGATATCACGCGTGACTGGTGTCATTCTGTCATTTTATTTTAGTTAAGGATTGTTCGACTTATCATCATGAAAAGACTCACACCGCAATTACGAAAATCTGCGTTCTGTAAAAAACTGTTTTTTATCGCAAAACCATCGACAAATTTGAGTCTCAGTGTACGTTATTGGATGATACGCGAGTAAATGGACCACATTCAGCTCGCAGTAAGGAGAATATTGAGATTTCCTGGCGCTAACGCACCACGATAAAACACTTTTTCTTGTCTGAAATTAAAACCCTTGATGTAAGCGATATTTTGTGTTTTTTATAGCCAACAGATTTAGAAAGGGTTGATATTTAAGTACCAACCCAAGAGAACTCACCTTGAAACATGTTCCCACACCAGAATACCCATTTGATTCAATTCAATTCTACTCACATTTAATTTGTATTAGCTAAACTAGAATTACATATCAATTTTTTCAGTTACCGAACACATTGGAATATCTGTTTAGTCTTAACACTAAATTTAACAAACATTTTTTTTTGGACATAGTTAACAAACGGCGTGAATTTCTTCTCATTACAAGATGGTTGGGCCAAAAAGGTGTTCAGTCTTTTGTAAAACAAGTGTTGAACTGAATTAATGATGAACCTGAGAAAGAAAATACAAAATGAAATTCAAATCTTTTTATATGTTTTTTTCAAAAATACCTTTTGTTTCCCCTGGTGTAAGCTGTATTGATCATGACATCGTCGTTGGCCTCCAACAGTTTGTTTTATGTTTTCGAATCTGCTTCCAAGACGTCGTCACCACTAACGCTCGAGACCTAAATTTGTAAAAACTAAATTAGTAGGGGGAAAGTACACGATTGGTAATGGAAATGGTGGATATATTGTGGGATAAAATTATAAAAGGGAAATTTAAAAAAATATGGAAGTGAAAGTATTTGGATATACATTTGGATCAACTTTACCGTGTACACTGTATAGAACTAAGTAAATTTTATGCAGTTTCTTAAAATTATCTTAAGAACTTTTCAAATGACAAATCCCTGATATACTAAGTACTTTAAACTGAAGGCACTTTACTTCTTCTGAAGAATCTTTGATATAAAACAAAATTAAGCAGTGCAAATGGTTCTTTTTATTCAAAAACTATGAAATATTTTAAAGCTTCAAGTGTTTCGAACAGGGATGCAAACCGGTTCTGAACCGAACCGAACCGCTTAATTGAGCACGTAAACCGAACCAAGAATCGAACCGGTGTTCTTTCAAATATGCTGAACCGAAAAAAAACGGTTCGGTACAGTTTATCCATGAGTTTAATGATGTAAGCACTACGATATTGTACCCTAAAATTGAGCAATTTTTCTAAGATAGTGTTTTTTTTTCGTTATTTCAAATTTAGCCTTTGCAGTACCTTTATGTTCTCTATTGTACGTTTATAGAGAGTTTATGATGCGTTCTTTTCCTTCAGACAAAAGAACAACGCTTCCTTTTGATAGGCTTTAGCTGGTAATCCAATTGATATGCAACGTTTTCGAAATGCTAGGACCATTTTCATGCAATCCTTTGAGCAGGGCAAAACATTTTTTAAAATTTTAATAGATGAATCAGATATAAATATAGCTAAAAATTAAACCCTAAAAGTAATCAAAACCAAGTGTCAGCTTAAAGTTTTCCCTAAAAGTACAAATTTATGCAGGAATGCTCCATGTAATAAAAACGCAACCCGTCCTAAAAAGGCCCATTTTCGACACGAGAAGGCAAAGCTAACTTCGTCTGTGACAAAGTTCTAATACATATAGCCATCCGATGTTGACCAAATTTTTGCAGAACTTTTTTGAAAGCGTAAAGTATTCAAATAAAAAAAAATACTGTCCCATTTTCTGACTGATCGGTCATACGGCAGCAATGATAAAAGCGAGAACAATAGTTTCTCAAAATTGAACAAATTGATATTTTGCAACTTCTTAACTTTCTTCTGCATTAGGAGGTCTAAAAGAGGCGGTTTTTCTAGATTTTTGGGAGTGAATAAATTAATTGAGGTCTACAAAATTTTCTGTGTGGATTTAATATATATTTGAAGAATACAAAACAATTGTTTTTAGTTAAAGTATTCCATAAAATTTGGGGGCAAGGAAGAAGTTTAACAATGGCGGGAAAGATATAGGTCGCAATACATATCTGAACGATAAAAGTCGAAAGAATTGTAATTATTGATATTTTTTGAAACAAATTAGCCAAAAAGGCTACTGAAACTGATTTTGATTATAAATATGGGTTACCAATAGACGAAATTTTTTTTCAAATTTTTCTGCTGTGAAAATTATTTTTAAAGAATTTGCAAATTTTCCGTATTTTATTAAGTTAATTCCTTTTTTTCGTGGTTTTAAATATTTCGCCATAGCTTGACATGTAACCGTTGTAGAGTTCTTTATGGAACCCTGCCTGTAGGCAGGCTTGCTCAAATGTGTATATCCTGTGCATTTATCCATATAGCTTATAACTACGATCAAAGATGAAAAACCACTATATTTTTTGTTGATTAAAAATTTACAAAAAATTATGTTTTGAGTAATTAATTCAAAAACTCAAATTGGAGTAGGGTTTCGGAATAAGGCCATATATGTAACAACACTGACAAATAAATGGCCTAAATAAACAACGGATAATTTTAAAATCTTATAAATGGATTTTGTTATGTTTAATTTTAAAGAATTTTAAATGAAGAAATATAAAATCATAATCCATATACTTTTTGACATAATGTAGTTTGGAATTTTATATAACATTGGAGCCATTTTTGAGCATTTTTTTTTTTTTTAATGAGCATTTTTTAAATTTTTTTGAGCATTTTAATTCCTTTTCAAATGGCAACCGTGGCTAGGGTATATATTGCATTTTTTTTTAACTTATGGACACCGCCTTCAAATTCATCTTTTCACATTAAGCACATTTATAATAAGATCAGCTCACCAAGGCAATAATGTACTATATGGAAGATAGCTGATTTCTATCTATATAATTTATATATGGGATATTCCATATCAACTCAGCCACCCCAATTTTATTATGTCTTCAAAAAATTTTTAGTCGCTATCAAATAGAAGGACTATATATAATAAAAATTTAAAAAAGTGATAGATCTCAAGATAATGCGAAAAAGACTTAAAATTTTCAAAAATCATAACTTTTGAACGGAACATCGGATTAAAAGATTCAAAGACAAATTTTTGTCAAAAAAATAAAAAAATAATTACTTATTTATATATAATTATTTTTTAAAAAAATCCTTTTTATTCTTTTTTAAAATTTGAAAATGCCGAATTTATATTTTTAGATTCTGATTTATATATGTATGTAACTAAAAAAGTTGTTTTAAGATGGAACACCACGGGAATAATTTTGTTTCAAATTTCTTCCGGTTTTTTATCAAAATCAAAATCATTTATTTAAATGAAGAATCAATTAGAAATAGATTTCAAAAACAAATGGGAAATATGGTAAGTTTAATTTTTAGTTGAATTAGGGGATCAGGATTATTAACCTTGAACTACTGAACCGAACCAAAACCGCGGTTCGGATTGCTACCAAAAACCATATTATGAACCGAACAACAGAACCGAACCACTCCTTATTTCCGAACGGTTTGCATCCCTGGTTTCGAATACCAATTCTAAAAAGATTTCGGTTTGATTCCCTAATCAAATCATTATTTTTTGGGCAGACTTGTAAAGTTATTCAATTCCTAATTTACAAAAGCTCCTAACTTTATACACTGCTTGCTTCAGTTAGCGAAATTGTTCATTTGAAAAGTCAATAATTATATATTAAAGCAGTTTTTACTTTAACATTAACAAACTAAGTAAATTGTAAAATAATTGAACAATAATTTTTGTCTACAGGAAAACTGTTGAACACACACTTAATGTTAATCATATTATTACACATACACATAATACATTACCATAATTGTTATTTTTGTTATAGTTATAATTAGGAATAGGAACTATTATAGTATTTACTCGTATACTTGTGTTTACTTATACAAATCTAAGTCTAGTTTATATAAGTTTATTACAATTATCAGTTGTTTAACGCAAAATTTTGCCCGAGGTGCGAAAATGATATATATAAAAAAATTTGAAACGGATGAATCGGTACATGAAACAATAGTTTAGGGAAACGGAATTGGGAAAATAGGAAATAACTGGGAAATTTTAGTTTTGATAATGAAAATGTCCACATTTTGAAATTTATTTTATTTGCATTTTATTTAAAGATTTCTAATACTATAATTAATAGGAATTAAAATTATTGCATAAGTCACAGAGGTGGATCAGTCGGTTTATCAGATTTTGTAAATTAATTTTAGACACGTCCGTTTTTCCAATATTTTAAAAGACTTTCTAATATGCTCGTACTATTGTAATGATTTCAAATTAAGTTTTTTTTTTTGTTTTGTATAAATTCCAGTGAGTACATGAGACATTGCTGTAAGCGAAAAACAACGCATTATCCTCACCAAAAAGCGAGCTAGGCTTAAGTTCATTTATATACCTTTTTTTTCATCTTTATGTTTTTTAAATCTAGGTGGATAGTAAGAATATGTACATATGTTGCCTACTTTTAGTCGGTCTTTGTAGACACAAGTATACAAAGTGGGCAACATACATTTTCTTATTGGGAGTTTGCATTGAAAACTACGTATTTTTATACACTTGAAAAGTGTATATTAATTTTGCCCAGAAGTTTGTAACGCATAGAAATATTCATTTCCGACCCCATAAACTATATATATTCTTGATCAGGACGACGAGCTGAGTTCATTTCCGCTTGTCCGTCCCTCTGTCTGTCCGTCTGTCTGTCCGTCTGTCTCTTCTGTCCGTCTGTCTGTTTCTACGCAAACTAGTCCCTCAGTTTTAAAGCTATCGAGCTGAAATTGTA
The DNA here is from genome assembly GCA_018904225.1 of Lordiphosa mommai. Taxonomy (NCBI): domain Eukaryota; kingdom Metazoa; phylum Arthropoda; class Insecta; order Diptera; family Drosophilidae; genus Lordiphosa; species Lordiphosa mommai. The sequence continues at coordinate 183,191 of JAEIFT010000330.1, read as the reverse complement.
CACAGAGTCTTCTTTTTACAGCACGCATCTAATATGTCGGAACCGGCCGGATCGGATGACTTATTATATAGCTGCCATAGGAACGATCGGTATAAGAACTAGTTGTAGTTAGAAAAACTTTTTTGTTTTCCATCGTAGCGTCACTAATCTTGGCATATGTTAGTTTTATATGCTTCCACATAATTCTGGAAAAATTTATCAAAATCGGATCACGATCGGTCGAAAAATAAGTCTTTGTGAGAAAAACTTTTTTAATTTCCATCGTAGCGTCTCCAATCCTAGAATATATTTGTTTTATATGTTTCCACAAATTTCTGAAAAAATTTATCAAAATCGGATGACTATAGCATATAGCTGCCATATAAACGGTCGGTCAAAAATACTTCTAGTGAAAAAACTTTTGTTTTTTATCGTAGCGTTCCCAATCTTGGTATAGATCGTTTTATATGCGTCAACACAATTCTGGAAGATTTTATCAAAATCGGATGACTATAGCATATAGCTGCCATCGGACCAATCGGTCGGAAAATGTGTTTTACTAAGAAAAGTTTTTTTTTATGGTATCAAATTTTTAATTATCAATGATTTAAAATTTTTAAAAATCTATATCCTATATCCTATAATATTTTTCCAGTTAAATCAGTTGGAGTAAAGTTTTTCAAGTGTATTAAAACTTCGGCACAGTCGAAGTTAGCTTTGCCTTCTCGTTTTTTTTACTTTGAAAAAATGGTTAGACATTTATTATTCAAAGTATTGTCCATCGCTAGCCACTACATTTTTCCATCTTTCTTGCAATTTTTGGAAACCATGCGTCTTTTGATGCGTTCCCACAAATCAATCCATTTTTTGCCTTCTTCAAAAGAATGGAAGCGCACGTCGGCCCAGGCATAAGTCATCGATCGGATCGATCTACCTATTCCGAAGGAGCGATGTCTGAAGTAGAACTTCCCATTTCAGCGTTTCCAAGTATGTTTTCAACACGTATGTCAAATGTGGCCGAGCACTGACATGTTAAAGAATTACTTTTTCGTGTCTTTGCTCGTACTGCGGTCACTTTTCGCGACTCAAACGCATCAATTGAGCATTGTAACGAATACAATGCTCCAGTAATAGTTTCATCGAGCAATGTTCTCAATTCTGCATCTTTGAACTTTTTTTTACCTGGACGGGACGATCTTTGTCTTCCACCACTTTTAAATCGAGCAAACCATTTCGGGCACGTTCTAATTGATGGAGCATATTTAGTACAAGCCTTTTGCGGTTTTCAATGCACGCACCCAATAATATCCACCTTGATTTCAAAAACATGAAGATGAGAAAACGACCCCTAGGTGTGTCAGAGCTCAGAGCTGATACTGTTTCGATCAAAAAATTTGTATTATCTTTTAGGGGTCTAAGTCCGCATTTACACGATGAAGTTTCCTTCATGAAGTTCTTTATGAAGTTTTTGTTTGTGGGAAAGAGGTGGAGAGGGGCAGCCGAAACTGGCACAGCTTCATGACCTACTGTGGCGTGAAGCTTTTCGATAAATCTCCTTTGCTTAGTTCCGATTGAACTGATGCAGGGTTGATTTGTGGGTTATTTGCTTATCGATAACTCGTGTTCTCAGGCGAATTAAAATCGAACTTCACGAAGCAAACTGCTTTTTGAAGATGCTTCAAAACGAAATCGAAGAGAGCTTCATGAAGCAAACTTCATCGTGTAAACACGGACTAAATTTAAATCGTTTCTTTTTGGTATACGGTTCTGGTTTGATTCCCTGGTATAAAAATGTAACTTCTTTTGAAAAATACTTTTGTATTATACCTAAATAAAGGTGAAGTCAATTGGAAGTGATTTTAAGGGGGGAACAACTCCAATATTGATGGGTAATATGATAATAATGACCATTTAAGCAGTCTGAACAATTTGTAATATTTATGTAAATATTTATGTATATTATTTAAAAACTCTGTGAAATTCGGTTTGTAAAAATATCATTTGGGTAAATTATATATTATATATATATATTTTTTTTTTTTTTTTTGTGTTTTTTTGAGTGAACGGCAGTTTACTACATAAATAAGTTTTTTCTTAGCGATTTCAAATTTGTTTACTTTATTATTTTTTTTGTTCTAATTTAGTAAAGTCAATAAACCTTGTAATATACGTACGTACGTTAAATTGATTTACTCTATACACAAATAATCAAATACATCACAATTGATCAATAACGAATCACATAATTTTACATACACATATCGAGATATATATATATATATATATAGGGTTATAGGGTTACATATTTTGACATACGGCTCTCGCAGTTTAAATCTATGCATTTTTTTTTATTGACTTAAAATACGTAATAATATCATCTCATCAAATATACACACTTGTGATTAAAACTAACACAAATCCACTAAAAATTATAGAAGTGACTACTACGATTAGGATGGCAGCGACTATCATTTTAAAATCCATCTCATTAATTTGATGAAGTAATCCTGCAATTTTACAAATTACAAACAAAACAAATTGATTGTAAATTCATTTACTTGATACGCTCAATATTTCAATAAAGTGTTTTTTAATAACGCAAAAAAGAAGTAAGGAAAGATATATTATAATTTTTGTAACAAAATTGAAATTGAATGTGCAAAAATTATATAATGTCAAACTACGGTAAGCGGTTGGAGTTGTGCTTGGATTTGGACTAAGGCTTTGCGGGAAAAGGATGTCAACGATAGCTGAAAGGTGATTGATATAGATCAGCGGTGGGCAAACAGCTCGATTATAGGGGTTGTTGGACTGCCCACCACTGATATAGATAATCTTTCGATTGTCTCAAAAGATTTAAGACTAATCGGGATAGAAGGATCAGTAATCGCCGCCAAATAATCCCGCAATAAAGTCGATCGAATGTGACAATTATTTTTCGACTTTTACAAAATGGAAATTTATTTTTTCCCGAAGAGCGTTCGTATGCTTTTTGATATAGATCAGCTCAAAAATAACGTTTGAAAATTTGTAAGATCTATTCTCTATTCAGTTGGGTTGTTCCCCGTAGCGAGTAAACAAAAAGAAGTTGTTCACTTATTGGAACAAGTGAACATGTTCCTCTTGAATTCTTCTATTTTGTTTCGTGACTCTTGTTCCGTGTTTCTTGTTCCGTGGCCTGTGTACCGAATGATTAAAATTAACGAGAACTCTGCCGTTTCCAAAATTGTTGAGCAACTGAACAACAAATCAAGTGAGCAACAACAACTGAATCACAGATTAATGAAACAACGAATCAACAGAGCAACTGAACAACGGATGGAACAACGGAGAACGGAACAAACGAGTGCAAACTCATTATGGTGTAATGCTTCCTCGATGGTGGCTACTAGAGAAAGTGTAACGCCCTTCCTTTCGTATCGTCGTGTTGATTTGGATCCAGGTTAAGATTTCGTACATTCCGAATGATCACGCACGATCAACCACCTCCGAATTTTTGCGTGAAGGGACCTTAATTCTATCACGGGTTTCATGGCCACACTGCGCCGCCTTTTGTATGGAGCAGCTGCGAGCAGCGTATTCACGAATTCAAAAGCAAATTAGTTTTAGGAATAATATTATTAATCAAACACAATAGAAAGAAGTTCGTGAATACAGCATGACTTTTATTCACGAGGTATATTTTAAAGACGATTTTATATACAGATCGGGTTAAGAATACGGGTTGTCCTTCAAACTTCACAACCTTTCAAAAAATTTCCGATCTTGGGGAGGGATTTAACCAAAGTTATTTTCCCCTTTAAATTTCATAAAAAGGGGGTCTTCTACCTTTGAACAGAATACGGGTTGTCCTTCAAACCTTTCAAAAATTTTCCGATCTTGGGGAGGGATTTAACCAAAGTTATTTTCCCCTCAAATTGCCTCATTAAGGGGGTCTTCTACCTTTGAACATTTTTTTTAAATTTTTTTTTCAAATTCATTTTCAAATATTCGAAATAGTTAAGCAGATATATCCATTTAAGTGGAGCAATGTTTTTGCTAAAGTGATTATTTTCAACGTTGCTCAAAATAACCGCGTTTTTCTCGAAACCACGTTTTTTGACCTGGTAGCCATGATTGCGCCAGTTTTACTGAACCGATTTTGATCAGCCATGTTGCAATCGACGCATAATTGATATAATTCTGGCCCGTACCTCAATCAAGAGGAAAAAATTTTTTTCTATTTTTACACTAAACTGCAAAAAAAAATCTTGATAAACTTGAAAAATCTAAATTTTTTTAAACGCCCGCCAATTTTTCAAAAAAATATTGAAAAATATGATTGTATTACGTCAATTCTGATTTTTAATTCCGATAACCTGGAGTCCCGGAATCATGGCCACGACCTCTAACTTTTTTTTTGAGACCTTAATTGGCAAGTCGATATCTTTTAAACAGCCCTCGAAATCCAAACAATTTTTTTTATACTTTATTATATAGTTAATTAATAACACATATCCAAAAAACAAACTGAAAAAGCTGTTATGACTTTCTCTACGGAATTTTTTTAAAAACCACTCATATAAACACTGTTCAAAGGTAGAAGACCCCCTTAAGATTCAGATTGGTTCAAAACTAAATTCACCTTGAAGTCTATTTTCAAAAATCGGAGTGTTAGAGTTGCGATTTCGTCGCGAACTTCTAATAAACTGGTTTCTAGCTGTTACTCAGCCGTCACCTTTACTGCAAATGGTGTCAGTTATTAGCGTACTTATGTTTTACATTAAGTAAAAGTAAGTTTATTAAGTAAGTATTTCCACATTAGTATGCTAAGATTCTACTGTTACTGCAAATGTAGATGTTGAAGGTGTTCACTCTCTATGTATAATAAGTTTATTTTAAGCATGAATATAAAAATACTACTTAAAAGTTATATATTTTTCAAATTAAAATAATAAGTAACATTTTTCTCTTCATTTTAAATTTTCTAGAAATTAAAATGAATTTGGTTTTTCTGCGACTAAAATAAAACTATTTCATCTCTGTTTTGGAAAGCGTCTTTAAAACCTGATTCTATGCTCTCTACTCTAATAAAGCAATAAAACAAAATTAAAGCGATTAAATTAATATAAAACGCGTCGTGCATTAGAAGTAGCCCAGGAAAAAACACAACAAAATTAAAGATGGAGAAAAAGCCACCTAAGTAATATGACCCAATTCAAAAGCTTGGAACCTAATTTTAAATTGAATGTTATCCTTTTGGATGCGTTTTTGCCAAATCGCATACATAAGCCATTTTACTTGGGTATCCTAAAAGTGCCGAAGTTTATGTACCCTTTCAGATATAGTCTTAAAGATTAGTCTATACCCTAAACTGCTTCTCAGGTGAAATTAGATGTAATTTATAAATTTCTAACTAGAGTTGGGCGAAACCTGGAAACTGAATTTTTTACTATAGGTACCAAAAGACAACGAAAATTAAAAGACACACGAGCCAAGAGATTGAGAGAAGCTCGGCCTCTTTGGGGGGCTGTAACAGCGAATTTGTAACAAAAGGTACGAAGAGTATATTGAGTTTGTATACCGCGAGCTCCGCCTGTGAGTTCCTATGCTCGCGGCGAGCTAGGCAACTACAAAAGAGTCCTGCGAGTATAGGTGTTGGGCACCTCTGCTTAAAGTATATACTCTTGTATAATAACGCTGGGCAGCTCTACGACGCTCGCACTTGCAATAGGGCGCACATCACAGAGTTCGAATGGTGCCACTTTTATAAGTTATCAGTTATCAGGTGGAGCAAAAAGTAACCTCCTTCGGAATGAAAAAAGTTGTATTTTCATTTTATTCATCATTTAATGTATTTTTTCTGACTTTGTTCTGCATAGGACTTCATCGACAGTGGAGTTTCCAAACCAATATTTCACAGTGTTATCTGAAGGTGTATTCGCCCCATTATGATTTATCTAACTTTCCTTTTCCGTTTTGCCTCTAAAGGCCTCATTCCAGACGGCATACAAATTTATTTCGGCCCTATGCTTCATATAAATAATACATCTTTTCTAAATCATTCAGCTTTCAAAGCTTTTAAAAGTGGTTCTATTCATATGAAGCATAGTGGCGAAATCAAATTTAATGCCATCTGGAATGATGTTTTATAAAAGAACGAATATCGCGTTTTTCCAAAGTCAACATGATATCAAACACGTCAACAACAATCAGCTGTCAAAACAAATCTAAGGGTTGCATCGCGCTGAAATTTGACATATCTTCCTAAATATGAATGGACTATAAGGCGAGCTTGATATTCCTTGAATATAGATTATTCGAACCTTATATACATACACTGCGCGTCATCAGATTAGCGCCCCCTGCTGTACTCCGGTTTTACTTCATTTATCTATTTTCTATTGCATCCAATTTCGTAAATTTTGTTGTTGTTTGTAAATTGGCATTCCCTCTCTCTCTCTGAGAGTAAAATAAAGCGCTTGAGAAGAACCGTTATATTTTTAATCTTATTTTGTTTTATTTTCGCTAAAGACTCTACACGTTTTTTGCATCATCAGATTAGCGCCCCCAAATGCAATTTTATTTATCTTCCATAATTTGCAAAGCACAGTTACCAAAAATTTTTTGTGCTGGTGATTTGAAAAATTTGCTTTAAATTAGTGTACAATATGGGAAGAGGAACGATCTTGTCTTTGGAGGAAAAAATCTAAAATCGAAGCGTTTTATGAATGTGGACTTTTTTTTTCATAAAATCGCTGAAAAAACCGGAAGACATCGTAAAACCATTGCTAATTTTGTTCATAATAAGGAAACCTATGGAAAGAACTTTAATGGTGGCAATAATCGTGTCATAACCAAAGCAGATCGCAGGTCCATACTCCGAGAGGCTTCCAACTTCCACGACTCCTCCACCAAAATAAGGGAAAAAACTGGTGTAAAAGCGAGCAAATCGACGATTCAAAGGGTGATTAAAAAAGCTGACCACTTAAAGAGGCGAAAATTACAGAAAAAACCACCACTTAACAAGTTGCGAAAAGAAACACGCCTTAGTTTTGCTCGAGCGCATATGACTTGGTCTAGAAGTGGCAATTCGTCGTATTTTCAGACGAAAGAAATTTAATCTCGAGGGACCCGACGGATATATTTATTATTTCCATGATTTGCGCAAAGAGGAGCATTATTTGGATCGCTTACACAGTCGTGTCGGAGGTGTTATGATATGGGGAGATATCTTATTTTTGGCACCTGCGAATTGCAGTTTTTAACGCCAAAAATGAACGCAGAAAATTATAATTGCGTTCTAAAAACTGCATTCCCCTTCTTTAAAAACGTGTTTGGTGATCTGGATTGGCATTTTCAGCACGACAATTCTCCGATCCACACTGCCCGGTCCGTAAAAAATTGGATTGATCGTCAAAATGTCAATCTTCAGGAGTGGCCACCGTACTCTCCAGACCTAAATATAATAGAGAACGTTTGGGGATGGTTGTCTAGGAAGGTGTACGAGGGTGTCAAGCAATATACCACTTAAGAGGAATTAATCGACAGTATAAAACTCGCTTGGTCAACGATTACATTAGATTATTTGAAAAAACTGTATGATTCTCTCCCTAATCGAATGTGTGAACTCCTTGAGAGCAAGGGAGGGACGACACATTATTAAGTTGTCTTAAAATTATTCAAATTACGAAATGAAATTGTTAAGTTTAAATTTTTGTACGAAACGAAATAAAAAAAAAAAAATTCCGTCGGGGACGCTATCCTGATGACGCAAATTCGACATACAAATTGTTGTATTATTTTTCTTTTTAATATTATTAAAACCTATATAAAATCCAATTGCATCCTATCTTAATTTTATATTTGGAGAATTGATGAAATTATGTTGGAATAAAAAATCTGTAGCTCTAGCTTAAGTAGTCTGCATAATATTTCACATCCAATGAGCATGCTCAGGAGTGCGCTAATCTGATGATGCGCAGTGTATATTAAAATCATTACTAATCGAACTCCCATACATTGTTTCCCGATCAGATGAAGATGAATCAGATGAACGTCATATCTTCCACCATTTTGAATATAAATTGTTCGAACCTTCTAGACATATATTTTAATCATATTTCCTTATCGATCCACCATTCACCGTTTCCCGATTACAAGCAAAACAAAGAATTAGGATGGGCAGCACAAACCGCAATCATGATGGGCAGCACTTACACAGTTTCTGTAAACCCACACTTTAAAGATATCAGTTATATACAAACTTTGACTAGAACAGAGTATATATTGTTTTCTCAATACTAAACACTACAGTAGACTGATAGATTGATATATACCTATATCTTAAGGGCATAACTTCGGTACTCAGAATATTCACAAATATATATATATATATACATTTTTTTTGAGTTAGTTGGCAAGGGTAAAAGCACTTTATTAGGCATAAAAAAAAAACGATTACTAATTTTTGGTCACCCACCTGAACCCGACGACAATGTTGAGGGTAATTCTTGTTCTTGTTCTGGTGTCAAGTGTAAAGAGTATGCAGTGTGATCACCTTCAAGATACTAGGATGTACTCACGCATTGACGACATACAACAAAACGCGTGTTCAATCAGTTGTGAAAGAAATTGTCAGAGAGGAGAGTAGAGTGTGTGTAGGTGGTACATAAATAATACATAAGAAAAAAATAATGAGAATTTAACTAAATCAAAATACATACACATAATTGTACATTTTCTTCAATAAGCCTTCTTTTAAGCATATTGAAGTAAATGTTTTTTTTAAATACAATATGATTTTTAGTGAATTGCTAGAAGAAAAAAAACTCATTTCCGTGGCCAAAACGAAAGTCACTCTAGGTTCAATAAGTCTACAAAAGTTGTACAACTCAACTAGGGGCCTATTGTTAAGCCAGCAGTTTCCCAAATATTGATTATTATCTAAGGAACGATTATATAGTCAAAAATTGAATTAGCATTTACTCTCGACTCTCTATAAGAGGGTCAACGGATAGAACTTACGATAGTACAGAGCACGACAGCGCCAATAGAATGATTGTATAGCACGCCAACAGCCCTCCAAAATTTAATAAGAGTCGAAAAACGGTTTTGGTATTTAAATATTTTACAAATGATTTGAAGATAAACAACAACCCTTGGCCATATTGAAGTTAGTTTTCTCAACCCTCAGTTAAATGTGCGATTTAACAAAAAAATTCACAAACTTAATTTTGCATTTAATCAAACTTACCTTTTTGGCTGGCGGTGCGGGAACTTGCAGATGATATTTATTTTGACACAAATCGCGCAATAGTGCTATGCCCTCGGTACGATTGTTGGCATACCGCGATTCCCAGGCATCCAACAGACGATTATAGTAACGCGGTATGTCATTGTATTTGAGATATTTGTAGGTCTGATCTGTGGGAAAGATGCGCTCTAAGGGTGCACAGCGGGCCAACTCGTCCTCGGCTATAATCAAACAGCGTACATCATCTGGCGTAAGATGCTGCAATATGGCATCGATGTACTGGAAATAAAATAAAAGAAAGTTTCAATAAAAAATAGGTTCAAAATTTAGTGTAAATCTTTAGTAACTATACCTCTTCGCGATCCTCCAAAGATTTGCGCGTAAAGGTATTATGTTTAACCTTTTCCTCACGTGACAAATAGTTGATGTACAGACGTTTATCATAGCACATTTGTGTACCGGGTGGAAATGAAAATTCTGCTGCCAAATCCTTTTGCTTCTCCGTAGTCAGTTTTGGAAAGAAAGTGTACAATGAGGTTATTTTTAAAGGTTTACATTGACGGGATTTTTAAAAGGCGTTTATAATGTAAGCAAACTTCATGAAATTAGAAAATTTTTCGAGGTTTGCTTTTAGGTTTAGTATGAGAAGAGCCGACTTTGGCTTCAATTTAATTTCACTAGTTTAAAAAAATACTTTATATTTTTTTTTAATAATTACGATTATTGAATTCCCCTTTATCGAGTAAAATAATATATTTTTAATTAATCAATTTCAAAATAACGCATTACGTGTAACGTGACGCTCACACGGACAAAGCGCTCAAGCAATCGCCTGATTATCGTGGTATTTAATCAATTGGAAACTTGGTAGAAGTATTTTTTACCATTAAAAAAAATATTAAAGAAAGATTCAGAAGGCTCTCAAAATGTGTCGCTGTTAAGCGATAGTACGCATGTAGATACTTTTGAAATGTTGCCAGCGAGTTGGAAATGTTGCTAAGGGCTTATAACACATATAGGAATACACGGTGGTTAGAGCGAGATGGATATTGTCTTGACTGTACTCAGAGGGTGACAATAACACAGAACAGCTGATTAATTTCTCTGTTTAATGGTGGCGAGCGAGCAATCGTTGAGTCTATTGTTCATGGTCTGAGCACTTGGCCTTTGGGGTGGTTTCCAACACTGTATTCCAACGCTGTATTCCAACACTGTTTTCCAACGCTATTTTATAACACTGTTTCTCAACTCTGTCTCAACACTGTTTTCCAATATGTTTCCAACTGTTTTCCAACACTATTTTTAACATTGCAACACTGTTTGCAACATTATTTTCCAACACTACTTTCCAACAATGTTTTCCAACCACTGCTGCAAACCCAAATAACTTTTGCGTAGGTCTTGTAAATTGACTTTAGAGCTGATATACCAATTTGAGCACCTTACCAGCGTATTTTGAGCTATATTGGATCGTAGTATAAAAATCCAAAATCGAAATCGCTAAAGATCTCTATTTTTGGCGGGGATACGGCAGATTTTAGGGCGGATTATTTCGAACCATCATAAAAAAAAATGTGTCAGCTTTTTAGAAAAGTTTTATATAAGTTCAAGAAGATAAACTTAAAATTTACTCCGTTATTTGTAAGTTAACGTAACATATAGTTTTTGTGGAAGATGAGAAATGGTCCTAAGACGAGTTTGTCTGGGCGATAAGTGAGTAGTGCAGGGATATTATAGAACCTTTAATCGAAATTCTTATTTCGGTACGTACTGGAATCGGTACCGGAAACGATATTCTTTTCGGGATTAATCCCTGGACAAAAGTCAAAGAAATTGCAATAGAAGGTAGAGGCTAGCTTCCAGCTTTTAAGACCAGGCATATTCCGAAGCAATGGACAAAGACATATGAGGAAATATCCGATCGACTTTTGATTGATATATCAAAATTCGGAAAAAAAAATCCTGATCATTTCTCTACATTGACCGATTCTTTTAAAATTTTAATTGCGAAAATAGAGGGAAGACTAAGAAGCTAAGATCCTAGAGTCCTGGAACCAAACAGTTGCAAACGGCTTTATCTATTTTAAATTTTACAAGATATTCGTTTGACTTCGGATTCCCAAGACTGTTCATTGTGTGTATATGTAGGCAAATGTGATTGTGTCCAAAGATGCTTAATAAGTCTGACGAGCGTTATGGTATTTCTTACGACAGTGTGTAACTCTAAACAATACCTTCTTGCAATAAAGCAGATATTTGGTCGTGTGTTGCATTTTGTTATTGAATGCCTGAAATCGACAAAGTCACGCAAGCGCAACCTTTTCTCATTTTAATATTTCTACTGAACTTTTTGTTTTGATAAAAGTTTATAAATGTCTCTCTTTATGCATTGACTTTTTCTTTATTAAATTTTTTCAAGGGTACTAAGAGTCAAAAAATGAAGGATGATACAATATTATTGAAAAATTTAGTATTTTGATGTTATGTGAAAATAAATACATCGAAAACATCTGTGGATTTAAAAACATTTTTACTAAGCTTGTTTAAATATAATGGGTAGGTTGAAATTTGAGGTTTTGTGCAGGCGTTTACCAGAGTTTTACCAAATTTTAATAAAAAGAATAAAAATAAATAAAAAAAAAAATTTTTATTGGAATTTTTGATAAATAGAATTTTCCATCCTCGGGAGGTCACGAGATGATTTTATAACTATATATCTTTAGAAGTAAGGTACCCAAAAAGTATGGGAAAATTTGAGACGGAAAGAAAAGAATATAAATTTGATCAGGGCTTCAAACCGATTTTATGTGAACTGAACCTCGAACCTCTTGTGAAAGAAGGAGAACCCGAAAATGTTCCGAACCAAATCTTTCAGTTCGGTTCAGCAAAAGTCAAACGTCTTAATCAAGCAAATAACACTAGTTTACAGCGAAAAGACCCATTGAAGCCATTATTTTTAATGATGTATTTTGGAATGCTAAACTCAAAGATGAATTTCAAAAATTTTGTATGGTTACGTTTTTGAGGTAGAATTTTTTTTTTTTCGGGGGGTACCCATACCTTTTAAGCCATATCTCGAGTTACAAACTTTAGATAAAAGTAAGACAAGGTTTAAAAATGTAGTCAAAGAACATTTTCCAATCGTTTAGTAGTTTAAAATTGATTGAAGCAAAAATATTTCGAAAAAATTCTTTTTTTCTCTAAAACGTGAAAAATTTGATTTTCTAAAATCTGTAAATGGTTGAAAAAACTAGGTGTCAAATTTGACTATTTTACGTGTTCAATAAAAAATTTTTTTTTTACTTTGCTTTTTGTTCAATGTTAGAGTTCCAATAAAGCCAAATCACAGAAAAAAATGAAGAGCAAGGCCAAAAACGAAGAAAAAATACAAATATTTTTAATAAATACATAAAACAATGAAATTTGGACTGTTAGTACTTGTACTCAATTGCTGACAGATCCTTTATTTATCCATAGATATTCTTTACCAATGCCTTATTTTCTTCGTAGAAGTACTATTCGTAAGAACAAAAGAAAAAAACAATTTATTTTTATCAGTTTCAACCTTTTACAGATTTTAGAAAAACAAAAATTTGCTCGTTTTTGAGAAAAAAATCAATTGTTTCGAAATATTTTAGCTTGTAGCATTTAACTACTAAACCGATTGGAAAATGATCTTTAACTAGATTATTGAATGTTGCATACCCTTTAGATTAATACCTTGCTTGACGAAATCTAAAGTTTCTATCTAGAGATATGTCATAAAATGTAAGAGGGTACCTACCGTAAAAACTGAAAAAATTCTAACTCAAAAACGTATCCATACAAAAATTTTTGAATTTAATATTTGAGCTCAGCATTCTAAATCATTAAAAAATAACAGCTTTAATGGGTCTTTATTTTTTTTATTTTTGTAAACTGGTGTAATTTGCCCATTTGTTGATGAAGGGTTGACTTTAAACTAAAGCTATGGATAAATGTCCTAATAAGGTCGATTTAGACAAATTTTCATTAACATTTGGCCAAATTATTTGCCTGTGGGACCTTAGCTTTAGTTTAGCGGACTTTTTACAACCCTAATATACAGGGTTGCCCATATTCGACGGACCCATCTGGCACTCAATTTTTAACAGAGATGTCAGATCGCTTAATGACATACCGCGTTTGAAGCGTCAGTCAAGCAGATTTTTACCATGGAACAATACACGCCACACGAGCGCTCTGAAATAGTTGAAATTTACATTCAACAGAACAAGTCAATTGTAAAAACTCAACGTGCTTTTAAAAAAATCCCATTTCATATTGAATGGGACCGTAAATAAGCAAAATTGCCGTATTTACGCCACCGAAAATCCTCAGGAGAAGAAGGAGTGCCTCTTCATGACGAAAAAGTCACAGTTTGGTGCGGCGTTAGTGCGAAAACGGTCATTGGGCCGTTTTTCTTCCAAAATGAAAATGGCCGTACTGTTACCATAACCAGGTAGCGTTATCGCGACATGAATAATTTTGTGATGCCAATTATTCGTCGAAAGCGTATGAGGCGATTGGTTTCAACAAGTCGGCGCTTCACCGCACTGAAGTCGCATAACAATCGATTTTCTGAAGAAATTGTTTCCGGACCGTTTGATGTCGAAAAGTGGTGATTTGGACTGGCCACCGCGTTCGCCCGATTTGACGCCGCCTGACTTCTTCTTGTGGGGATATTTGAAGTCAAAGGTTTACGTTAACAAGCCAAGGACCGTAGAAGAGCTCAAAGGACAACATTCGTGAAGAAGTAGCCGCTATTCCGGCCGATGTGAGCAAAGAAGAAAAATAGCCAACAAGGGCAATATCATACAAGATGTAAACAAATCTACTTGGAACAAATTAAATGAAACCCAAAAAAAAAAATTTTTTTTTTTCTTGATTTTAAATAAATAATATTAGTTCCGTTAAATACTATCAAAGAAGAAAAATAGACCAACAATATCACAAGAAAATAATTTTTATAAATTTTAAATAATTAAAATCGTATCTTCAAGTAAACAAAAATACGAAAATTCCTAATATTTCTCAATGTTGTTAACAAATGAATTGCTTTTCTATAAAAATTTGGTGAAACTCGGGGACGCACAAAAACCTTGAACCTCAAATTTTGTGAATCGTAACTCCGCAAAAATTATTTGGGCTGGCAGCCCTGAATTTTATATGTTTTGTTTTATGTTAGTCTCTTTACTTTATTAAACACGTCAATGAAATGAAACGAATGAATTTTATATAAAAGGATAGCGGTTTGGTTCGCGTTACAATATTCGGTTCAGATCGGTTTATAACCGAAGTTTTTGTTAAGTTTTTTTTGGTTCCGACTTTGTAGATGTTGTTTTAAAAAAATTTTAAATACAATTAAAATGTTCCATGAATCAACTTACATTATACAATGCCGTGTTCAATACACCTTGTACCAGGGGCGCCTTAACATGTGCATCCAGCGGCAATTCAGAGTGCAAACTGGGCGATATATTGACCTCCAATAGCCATGGTATCAGATCTGAATCCAGTATTACATCAAAGCCAAATAGCTCAAAGCAACTGTATTTGGATTCCACATTGGCTCTAATCATATTATTGATGCCATTCTCGCCAGCAAGTATTGTGCGCAATACCAGACTTCTCAAGGCATCCCACAAATGGTCAGTGTGTACGCCGCGATTAGCCAAATATGTCCACAAAGATTTAATGGTCCATTTATGGCCATGACAGGCATTAACATCTTCGTTTTTCGAATAATTCGAGGAGAACTTGTTGATGCTGTAGTTGGTTAAATGCATGCAACGATCGTTTAAGGTATCTGCCTTGGCACTGTACTTAACTGAAAAAAGGAAGGATATTAATAAGCTTAGGTGAATCAAACAATAACTTACCCGAAGCAAAGCGCGCCAAACCATTGTGATACATAAAAACTCTCAAAGGATTTACAGAGGTGACCAAAACATAGAGACGCAAATCGAATTTGCTGCCATTAATCAGTAGAGGTCGTTCTATATACCTTTTTTAAGGACATTATTATTAATTAAATTTAAACATTTAAATTTAAAATACTTACTTTTGCACTATAAGCGGCCTACGCTTGGGTATCTGACCCCAACGATTGATGACTCGTATACCAGCTCCTCGTGCACTAGCCGGCGGCTTAATTATCCATTTGGTATTACGCTGTGAATACTTGGGCCAATGTTTTCGCAAGGCACACAAATCATTGGGTATTATGTAGGTGCGTGGCATGAAACCAAACTCTTTGTTGCTGTGCTTATTCATTTGACGTTGTAGATTCTTCCAACACGAATCCTTTCTACCAATGCGAAATGAGCCAGGCAAATGATTGATTTTCTGATACGAACGTATAGTTTTGAAGCAAGGTGATCGTAAGTGCTTGCCCCATACACCCATCCAGTCATTGGTTTCTAGAAAAATAAAAGAATATTAAACGAGAGCGTAAGTTGAAGTTGGCCCTGATCGACTTCGATATACCCGTTACTCAGGGAAAGGTTCATAAGAATTTTAAGAATGTATTTTTAAATGACAAAATGCCCAGCGAAATTATTTGATTTGCTTGGAGGTATTTTCCAAATTGCCGGGGTGGCAACTCTACTAGCGTTTAGCTGATCGGGAAATGATGTATGACGGATCGATAAGTAATAATGATTAAAATATATGTCTAGAAGGTACGAACAATTTAGCTCCAAAATTGTGGGAGATATGAGGTATTTTCCAAATTGCCGGGGTGGCAACTCTACTAGCGTTTATCTGATCGGGAAATGATGTATGACGGATCGATAAGTAATAATGATTAAAATATATGTCTAGAAGGTACGAACAATCTAGCTCCAAAATTGTGGGAGATATGAGGTATTTTCCAAATTGCCGGGGTGGCAACTCTACAATCGTTCATCTGATCGGGACATTATGTATGACGGATCAATGAGTTATAGTGATTAAAATATATGTCTAGAAGGTACGAAAAATCTAGCTCCAAAATTGTGGGAGATTTGAGGTATTTTACAAATTGCCGGGGTGGCAACTCTACTATCGTTTATCTGATCGGGAAATGATGTATGACGGATCGATAAGTAATAATGAATAAAATATATGTCTAGAAGGTACGAACAATTTAGCTCCAAAATTGTGGGAGATATGAGGTATTTTCCAAATTGCCGGGGTGGCAACTCTACAATCGTTCATCTGATCGGGACATTATGTATGACGGATCAATGAGTTATAGTGATTAAAATATATGTCTAGAAGGTTCAAATAATCTATATTCAAAATTGTGGGAGATATGAGGTATTTTCCAAATTGCCGGGATGGCAACTCTACTATCGTTCATCTGATCCGGAAATGATGTATGGTGGATCAATCAGTAATGATGATTAAAATATATGTCTTGAAGGTTCTATCGATCTATCTTCAAAATTGTGGGAGATACGAGGTATTTTCCGGATTGCGGGGGCGGCAACTCTACTATCGTTCATCTGACCAAAATTGTGGGAGATTTTGAATTGCTATAGTTTATAAGGACTATATATAGATGAGAATACCTTAAAATGGTTTTCCCCCACCGTCGATAGTTCTCAAGATAATGCGAAAAAGACTTGAAATCTGGGAATAATACCGCAACCGGAACCGTTAACCGAAATAAACCGTTTAAAGCCACGTACCGGTATCGAAACCGGAACCGATATTACAATTTTTTTTGAGAACCGAAAACCGTAAACCGTTATAATAAGAACCGAAAAAACCGAAACCATACCGAAACGCTAACACCGGTACTGTTTCGGTTTCCAGTTGAAATATTCAACTTGTAAAATAGCAATACATACACTGAGAAGAAAGTTCTACATTTCTGAAAATCGCCTTACAGAATAATCAAAATCAAATCCTCTTTTAAAAATGTCCATAAAAAAAGTGTTAAAACTTTTCTTTGCTAAATATAAGTCCTCTAATTAAATGTAAAGGTTTTCTAAGGCTTCGAAAAATAGAAATGCTAGAAAAATTATAACATCAATTTTAGAAATAATGTTTTAGAATTTTATTCAAATTTTGCTCTACAAAAAAAATCTTGTTTAATATTTCGGAAAATTTATTATCAGGTAAGGCTAAGGCTAAGGCCAACTGTTTTTGTGTTTTTTTAGAGCTAATATACCTGATATTTGAGTATTTTACCAGCCTTTTATGAGCTATTTTGGGCCGTAGTCTTAAAGTATGGGTTCAAATCTATCCAAATCACTAAAGATCTCTTTTTTGGCGGAGATACGGCAGATTTTAGGGCGGATTATTAAGAAATATTAGGGTGTCAAACCGGAACCTGAACCGGAATTCGAAACCGAAAATTTTATTTAAACTTTTTTCCTGCGGCGCAAGATCCGTTACACTTATGTTTTGAGTACCGGTATTCATCACATCTTTTGAACGAACTACCAAAAGGAACCGAGACATTGTAACGCTAGAGGAGGCGGTTTGAGGTTTTTATTCTTTATGCTCAGCGAGGATTCAGGTGTGGGGTAAGGTAGATTCATAAGCAAGCGTATCCTGTATGGTGCAACGTTTTAGAAAAAAAACTGTGTATGTGGGTTTCTTACAGTCGTTGTCTGTATTCTATTTCATGGATAATTCGCTGGATATCATGAAATACTTTTTAAAAAAAAAATAATTTTTAGGCGTAAAGGGTTACATACTGAACATTTAAATAGAACCTTTAACCGAAATTCACATTTCCGGAGCGTACCGGAACCAATAATCGTTTCGGGATTAATCCCTGCTTGAAATTTTCAAAAAATCATAAGTCCTAAACGGAACTTCGGATTAAAACAATCCGAAGACCAATATTTGTAATTTTCACGTTAAATTTTCGAAAAAAAAATATGGGACAACTTTAAGGGTATCTAAAGACGGTTTTTGAAGTAAAAATCCGTTTTTATTGTTTTGCTTGGAAACGGCCAAACGATAATCGATCCGAATATTTATACACTTGAAAAGTGTATATTTATTAGCCCAAAGTTTGTAACGCTTTGAAATATTCATTTCCGACCACATAAACTATATATATTCTTGATCAGGACGACGGCTGAGTTCAATTCCGTCTTGTCCGTCCGTCCGTCTGTCCGTCTGTCTGTTTCTAGATAGTCTCTCAATTTTAAAGCTATCGAGCTGCAATTTTGCACAGAGTCTTCTTTTACTGCACGCAACTAATATGTCGGAACCGGCCGGATCGGATGACTATATCATATAGCTGCCATAGGAACGATCGGTCTAAGAACTAGTTCTAGTTAGAAAAACTTTGTTGTTTTCCATCGTGGCGGCACAAATCTTGGTGTATGTTGGTTTTATATGCTTCCACACAATTATGGAAAAATTGATCAAAATCGGATGACTATAGCATATAGCTGCCATATAAAGGGTCGGTCAAAAAACTAGTTCTGGTGGGAAAAACTTTTTTGTTTTTCATCGTAGCGTCACCAATCGTAGTATATATTAGTTTTATATGCTTCCACACAATTTCGAAAAAATTTATCACAATCGGATGACTATATCATATAGCTGCCATAGGAACGATCGGTCGGAAAATAAGTTTTGGTGAGAAAAACTTTTTTGTTTTCCATCGTAGCGTCACTAATCTTGGTATATGATAGTTTTATATGATTTCACATAATTCTGGAAAAATGTATCAAAATCAGAGCACTATAGCATATAGCTGCCATAGGAACGATCGGTCGGAAAATAAGTTTTAGTGAGAAAATTTATTTTGTTTTCCATCGTAGCGTCACTAATCTTGGTATATAATAGTTTTATATGATTTCACATAATTCTGAAAAAAATTAATCAAAATCGGATGACTATAGCATATAGCTGCTATAGGAACCGATCGGTCGGAAAATGTGTTTTACTAAGAAAATTTTTTTCATGGTATCAAATTTTTATTATCAATGATTTAAAAATTTTAAATATCTGATATCTATATCCTATATATATTTTACCGGTTAAATCAGTTGGACTAAAGTTTTTCAAGTGTATTAAAACTTCGGCACAGTCGAAGTTAGCTTTGCCTTCTCGTTTTTGTTTCAAATGTTGCGTTTTCGCTGTTTTTTCGTTGTTCCGTTCAAAAGTTATGTTTTTTTGAAAATTTCAAGTCTTTTTCGCATTATCTTGAGAACTATCGACGGTGGGGGAATTTAAGGTATTTTTCATTCTCATCGATATATAGAGTCCTTCTACATGATAGCGATTAAAAATGTTTTGGAGACATAAAAAAATTGGTGTGGCTGAGTTGATATGGAAAATCCCATATATATCCCATATGGGGTCGGAAATGCTTCCATCTGCCTCTACGAGTAACGGGCAATTTCTGCCTTATCACTAAACTTACTCTTCAGCATGCGCATTCCACTATTCGCCAATATAAGCCTGACCACCTTGGGCATTATGTTGGTCACACGCCATTTAAGTACTCGATGTAGCTCGGGTGGTACACGCGGTCCCTTTTTTGTATTCGATGAAAATGCCAAATAGGGTGGCACATATGGAAATAGACTAGGTACAAGTAAAGATTCGGGATTCTTTAAATCATCTTCCGAGTTCTGTGATGACAGCAAACTGGGTGTGCTATAGGGTGATGAGAAACGATCCACCGAATGTGTCATCTTATAGGCATAAGCACGATAACCATCTTCGGTGTCGGAATTAACGCTGGCCGTGTCACTTTCATCGAAATTTGAAACTAGTTGGTGATAAAGAAAAATAATGATTAAATGGTTTTTAGATTTTATTTCAATCCAACTTACTATTGTCCAGCTCATCATCATCATCATCAAAATCATCATTACGTTCACAGTCGATGGAACTTTGATCGGGTTCAGCTTTAGAGTCGTCCGGCTCTACCAGCAAGACTGTGGGTAACTCGGCGTAATCGCCGGCAGCTCCTTGAGTTTTGGAGGTATGTTGTTGTTGTTGTTTTAAGCTTAAATTGCGCAAATTACTGGACTGTTGCTTACGGGCGAGACGAGGACTCTGACTATTGTACAATAATACCCGATGCACAGTGGGTAATATTTTTTTGGCAGTTGTTGTTGTGGTTGTGGTTGGGGGGGCACCACCACCTTTGCATCTTTTTGGTGTCAGGGGCAGGCGTGATTGTTGTTTCTTATTATTGTTGTTGTTGTTGTTGTTATTGTTTGTCACATCTCCTGAATTATCTAAAGCATTATTCTCCGCTGTCAATTTGCAATAGCGTCGCTGCATAGGTTCAAATTGTGCATCAATTATCTCTTCATTCGCATAAATATCCTTAATATCAAGAAAATCATCGCCCGCCTCATAGGCCCAATCGCTGTCATTGTAATCATTATTCGGCGGCAGCTTTTCCTTTAACACATGATGATGATCATCATCGTAGTGTAAATTCCGTCTGGATCGTGGTGAATCATCATCATCATCCTGATATAAGCTCATTGCCACTTTTCGGCTAGTTGTGGGCGCCGTTGGCGTGGACTTGGACACCTTTACCGATCCACGGTTATAAAAGTATGAAAAATAATGCTCGTAATGTTGATCAGCCGTATGATATTGCGTGGAACGGTCGGAGGAGCTGTAAATAATTTAAGGAAAAATTAAAATAAATTTAAAAACATTCAATTTAAACGAAAACTCTGTAAGTATGTATGTATGTAGTCTTAATATGTATGCAATTGAAATGAATGTATGTATGTATGGTCAAAGTTTATGTGTATGTAGTTTTTGTATGGGGGAATTGGTCCAACTATCTGGTAAACTGTAACACAACAACAACAACAAAATATACTCGTACATGTGTGTTTCTCTGTGGAAGTGTGTGTGTGCTTGTGTGTCTTTTTCTTCTCTTCTCCAAAACCCATTTTCATTAGATTCTTTGATATCGCCCAAAGCATTTTTTATTCCATTTTCTAATTTCGTTGTACATTTTCACTTGTTGCTTCTAGCTTAGGAAAAAACTAAAACCCCCATGAAGGACTAAGATCCCGTTTCTTATTTGGGCTCGAGAACCGAACCGGTGTTCTTTAGAAAATTTAGAACCGAACCGAAAGAAAAAAAAAGATTTGTTAGTTTATCGATGA
Source organism: Lordiphosa mommai (assembly GCA_018904225.1). Classification (NCBI taxonomy): domain Eukaryota; kingdom Metazoa; phylum Arthropoda; class Insecta; order Diptera; family Drosophilidae; genus Lordiphosa; species Lordiphosa mommai. Next base: position 161,855 of record JAEIFT010000330.1, on the reverse strand, counting down.
GTTAAATAAGATCTGAGAGCAAAAAAAACAAAAGACCAAAAAATAAACAAAAAAATCAGTCGGCAACAATAACAAATTGTATTTTTGGTAAACAAAAATAATAAAAAAAATCGGGAGGTAGAGAATTGCGGTTTAAGGTTATATTTTTTTTTTTGGTTTCGTTACAGTATCCCATTTTTATTTATTTATTTTTTTATTTTTTGGACGAACGTTCAATGCTTCTTGCAGGCTTTTAGTGGTATCCATGCAACCTAGAATTAGGGAATTCTCTATTCTTATGTAAAATCAGGAGGAGATGCCAAAATTAGAGATTTTTAGTGATTTGGGTACATTTGTACCCATTACTATAAGACTGCGGTCCAAAATAGTTCATAAAAGGCTGGTAAAATACTCAAATATCAGGTATGTTAGCTCTAAAAAAACACAAAAACAGTTGGAAACATAAAATCTGCCTTAGTTTTACCTGACTTCTGTAATATTAAACCAGATTTTTTTGTGGAGCACAATTTTAATAAAATCCAGAAACTTCGTTTCTAAGATTTGTATTGTAATTCTTTTTAAAATTTTTATTTTTAAGCAGGGATTTTTGTAAGACTTAGAAATCCTTTATTTAATTAGAGCGCTTATATTAAGCAAAAACAAGTGTTAACACTTTTTCCGGAAATTTTTTTCTATTTCTTATATAGAATTCGATTCTGGTAATTCTGTAAGGGCGAATTTCTGAAATGTATATATTGCTATTTTAGCAGTTGAATATTTCGGACTCAGAAACCGAAACAATATTAGGTATTAGCGTTTCGGTATGGTTCCACGGTTTTTTCGGTTCCTATTATAACGGTTAACAGTTTTTGGTTCTAAAAAAAAATGTAATATCGGTTCCGGTTTCGATACCGGGTACGTGGCTTGAAACGGTTTTATTTCGGTTAATAAAACATTACTTTACTAAATGTCACGAATTGACAAATCGAGATGGCCGATTTGTATCAGCAAATAATAGAATTTGTTTTAAACAAACACAACAGAAAAGTAGTAGGCATAGATAATCCGAAAGTTAAGTGCTTATTTATTTTATTCTGCGAAGGTGCCTAATTTTGCACCCTACAAATTTTGTCGCAGTTCATGGCACTGGCTGGCAGCTCCTGAAAAGCTCTACAAAAAAAAAAATTTCGAATGAATTTCCCATGACAAAACGAAAATGGTAATATCTGCAGGCATCCTTCTTGTATCTGGTATTTAATAATATTTTATAATGGCGACTCTCTATTTGTACCCAATACATATAAATATATATTTTTACAGGGGCAGCAAAATGATTTGAACCGAACCGGTTCGAACCCGGAATTCCGACTTTTCTTTTTTAATGTGAACCGAACTTTGAACCGAAGATCTTTTTGAAAAAAATAGTGATCCTGAACCTGTTTCGAATCAAAACTTTTGGTTCAGTCTCAACAGAACGAAAGTGTGCTAGCTATGTACTCTGTACATTTTAGTTTCTATAGATCTATGATCTTGTAAACAATTTTTTTACGTTTATTATCATGTAAAATAGCATATAGAAAACCACAATGTTACTTATGTTTGAGTTATCTGTAAAAATTTGTTTTTGGGCCTTGGGTTTCGATGCGCGATATTGCTAAACGCTTTAAACGTTCTGATGCTGTACTGATACATTTTTTTTTATGAAAAAGGAGAAGTATGGCACAAAGAGGAACGCCCAAATTTAAACAAAATTTTGACCGTGATAAGCACCTTATAGTAAATAATGCAAGCAATTCAATAAACCATATTATACTATCATAAAAAAATAAAAAAAAAAAATAAAAAAATAAAAATAAATTAATAAATTAATCTCCCCCTGGTAAAATAAATTATATTTTTACCGAAAAAAAAAAAAAATATTATTAAAATTAATATATTTAATAAAATAAAAAAATAAATATATTATTACTTCCAATCAACAAGAGCTACAATGAGATCTTTGGGTCAACCTTATTATTTTTTTTTTATATAAATAAAACTATTTTTTACAATATTAATTTATTTTCATTTAAAAGAGTTAAACTTCTTTAAGCTGATAGTTTTCCGATGTGGAAAATACCTCCCTTGGTGAAAAATGTAGTAAAGTTATTTCTAACAAAATTTTTTTAACTTGCCCGATGACCAAAATTATAATTCAATAAGTATATTTCATCTTCTAGATAGATCTTATAATTTACTGTTTATTTAATTTTGTATAACTTAATATGGAAATTAGGAATTCCATAAATATGCTTATTTACTTCAATCAACGAATGGGCTAAAATGGGATCTTTAAGGTCAAACCTTATTTTTCAGCAGATTTAGAAAAAATTCTGTAAAAATTTAAATAGTTAGAATTAAATTTAATAATATAAAAATTTTATTAACAATAAATCACAAAATAAAAAAAATTAAAGGAAGAAAATAATATAATATGGTTTTAGAATATGATTTTTTGAAATTTTGTTTTTTAAAATAGTTTTGTCATTTGTCATTCAAAACAATAAAACATGAAAGCTTACTAGATAAGCATGTCTCATGAAACTCGCTTCTGAAATCGTATGCCTATATATATCCTATTATATTCTTCTCTAAGTGCCTAGCAAATATTTCCCTAGCTATTTGTCTAGTGCCGGCTTCTGTGTCAACTGGGTGGGTAAATATATATGTACTTGAGCAAGCTGGACATTTAGCAAACACAAAAAAAAAAACAAACACGTTTCACAAATTACAGTATAGCATCCCATGTGGGCTCCGGTGAATGCGGTGAATTTTGGCTGACATAGGCAGGACTTTTGTTTAAATATTCAACTGCTCGAATTGCGGCTGCTGCTGCTCCTCCTCCTCCTCCTCCTCTGGCTGGGCGCTGTTGTTCATGTTCGGGCGGTTGATACTGGTGGGTCTGTCGCATTTTGTATTGTGCCCCATTATAATAATCATCTTCTGGACGACGAATCTGTTGGTATACATAACCGCTGGCTGGATCTGTTAAAGTATCTCTATATCGTGCCGTTTCAGCAGGCGTACTAATTGTTGTCTTATAGTTGGATCTGCTTAATTGTCTAACGACAACATCCTTGGCTGGAGGTACTGAAGGATTTGAACTTTGTCTGGCCCAGGCCCCAGTTGTTGGGGGGGCAATAAGATTAACGCTTTTGTAATAATTAAATGCATTATCCACATGGCCATAGCGTGAGCCACCCGATGCACCCAACTGGCTTTGGTGGTGGTGGTGGTGGTTGTTGTTGTTGTTGTTTTTACCATTAAAACCATTATTGTTATTATAGTTGTTGCTGCCGCCGCTAGTGTTGTTGCTGCTGTTATTGTGGCGCATGTCGATGACAACCTCCCCGTTGCTGTCACTCACTCAGTTTGGTCCCCGGATGAAGCGCATATGTGATGTAATAAAATTACTCGCTTGTGTTCTTGTGCTGTGGATGATTTTTCTTATTTTAAGTATTCTAATTGATGTTTTTGTTTTTTGTTTTTTTTTAGATATATACACAACAACAACATCTGGTGAATAGAAAATGTTATATGATATTCGTAAGTAGAGCGTAATGAAATAATGTTAGGCGCTAGAAATGTGGATTATGTTAAAAAACGATATAACATTTATATCAGTGATGAGCACGCAAGAAGCTCGCGAGCCGTAAAGCAACAACTGAGGCCTTTTCAGATTCGCTACAATCTCTTCTAAAAGCGTGCTCACCACTGAAAAATATACACACATATATTCTGGTATTAAGATGGAATTAAGCTATTACTTAGACTCCGGATATGTAGGCAAATGCAAATTGGTATAAAACCTAAATTCGTAAAATCCAGGGTGTCAAACCGGAACCCGAACCGGAACCGTATACCGAAAAGAACCGATTGAAACTCAGAACCAGAACCGGAACCGGAACCGTTATTATTTATTTTTTGCGTACCGGTATTTCGGAACCTTTATTTTTGGAACCGAAAAGAACCGAAACATTGTAGGACAGTTTCGGTTCTGAGTTTCTTTTTGATATTTCATTTTTCGGGTAAACGTTAGAAAATTAAAATGTAAGTTAGGGACATGTTAAATAATAAAAAAGTTGATTTTTTTTGTAGTTGAAAAAATTTTTTATCATTGATTTCAAACCGGTTTTAAAAAACGGTTAAATATGCAAAATGTGAATAGATTGGGGACGCTCCAGAATTCGCAAAATGTTTTTTGACCGTCTTATAGTGAATATGATTGGAGCCATTTCGTGGAGACTGATTGTCAAAAAAGTTTTCGGTACAGAACTTTTTTTCGCGATCGTTCTGAGTTTCTTTTTAAATAACTATAAGATATTTTTCATTTTTATTGCCATCGTTCATATCAGGGATTTTTTATCCGATGGTTCTTCAGGTAAAAAGGATAAACGTTAGAAAAAATTTACAAATGTAAAGTTAAGGGACCATCTGGTTGAAATTTTCAATAAAAATAACAATTTCATCTTATTTCGTTGGACTTAACCTAATAGGCTTAAATTGTGATCGGTAACGTTATCTGAAAACAGTGTATTTAACATTTTATCAGATATCAAAAGATCTTCTTGCTCTTCTATTATTAGGACACTTTTTTCTGAGGTAAAGTTTTTTAAGTTTAATTTTCCTTCTTAATAACTACTTTTTGTTGTGTAGGTTGCTACCATTTCTATTATATCTTCGGATTAAAGGATTTTTAAATTATACCGGTACGTACCGGTATACCGAAATAAAAACCAAGGTACCGGTACGGAACCGAATACCGAAATAAACAAGAACCTTAACAGAACCTTTTACCGAAACATTAGTTTCGGTACGTACCAGAACCGGAACCGGAACCGAAATTCGATTCGGTTTGATTCCCTGGTAAAATCTTAATTTGGGACTCGGTGGGTTCCTTTCTTAAATCTCTCCCATAATTTTTCATTCCTTCTGGACCTTTTAAATTAGACTTCTTATCATTAACTAAATAAATAAAGGATGATATTTTTGCTATTTGGTTTTTGAGTGTACATTTTTTTAAATCTGACGCGCTATTTGTAACATGTGGCAACGCCAAAAATGTTTAGTAAGGTTTGCTATTACACCATGAATAGTCTAACAAACGAATAGCGCTTGGAAATCATTTGAATTTTATGATCAAAATTCGTGCTCAGTGAAAAATGTGTTTCACATAAAAACATTGTCTTCAGTAGACAGCAGATTTTTAGAAATGGAAGAATTGGACTTGGTTGACATGTGGATTCAACAAGACGGAGCCACATGTCGATGCCAATTGTAAGCGGGCTGTTTTGTGATGTGGAAAAGGCATGGTACCTTCTTCATCATACTCCAAACTATGTGTTTAAATCTTACCCAGATGGAACAATCTTCGACCCTGTATGGATTATCAGCCATGTTCTGAATTCCACTACTTATTGACAACATGCCTGTATATATATTCTTGATCAGCATCAACAGCCGAGTCAGTTTATAGCCTAGTTCCACTGCTACATATGTGTACGTCAACAAATTTTGCTGTTCCACTGCAAAAATCCCATCATTGTTAAGTTTACATGTTAACTCTAATGTTATGTTAAAATTTGGATGACAGCCAAACATTTGCATAAGCTTTGTATACCTTTATTACTCTATGAGTAATGGGAATTAAAAGCAAAAACATTAAAATAAAGCATAAAAAAAAGTAAAGGAACGAGAAGGCAAAGCTAACTTCGACAGTGCCGAAGTTTTAATACACTTGCAAAAGTTCAGTACAACTGATTTAAACTGAAAAATATATGGGTCATTCCATGTGTACCCAGCCACCAAATATTTTTTTTTGCCTTAAAAAAAAAATCAATATCCGCGGTTCAAAATTCTACACATCGAGAATATAATCCAATTTTTCGACATCCGCACCACTAAAATTTCGCAAGATAACCGACAAAGAACATAAAACTTTTAAATATATAGCATCGTAACGGTGCATCTAATTTAAGCGACCCAATTTGGGATTCTACTTTTTTCTTGTCTTCTATCCCAGAAAATATAAAAGGTTCAAAAAGTCTTTTCTTAAGCAGGTTTTTAGCGAAATATAATGGTTTTTTGTCGTTTTTTCAAAGAGGGCAAACCGATATTTTTATCAAATAATTTTTTTCTGGTAAAGGATATCCCTATACATATTCTAGAAAAAACCTCAGGATGGGACAATCAATTAATGCGCGAGGAGAAATAATTTTCTTATATTAAATTTTTAAAAATGGTTTTAGGACTTTTAATTTAAATTATTTAAAACCGATAAAGTAATATTAAAGCAACATTATAATATCTGCCCTGGTTGGCAATATTTTAGAGATTTTTTCAATTAATCTTATGTACTTAAAAAAAATGTTATTTTAGAAAAATATTTTTTCTCGTGCATTAACTGATTGTCCCATCGTGAGATTAACCAGAAAAATAAATATTTGATAAAAATATCGGTTGGGCCTCCCTTGAAAAAAAGGCAAAAAACCATTAAAGATTGCTAAAACCCTACTTAAGAACTAATTTTTTTGAACCTCTTTTTTTTCTCGGATAGAAGACATGAAAATAGTAAATTCACAATTAAGTTCGCTTAAATCGGATGCACCGTCGGAATAATTTTTTAAAGTTTTATGGTTTTTTTCGTTCATATCGCGATCTCTTAGTGGAAGGAATCACAAAAAATAAGATTATTCTATGAATTTTTGCCGAGTCACTTGGAATGACCCATATATGGGATATAGATATCAGATATTTATAAATTCAAAATCATTGATAATCAAAATTTGATCACGCTATCATAAAAAAAAACTTTTCTTAGTAAAACACATTTTCCGACCGATCGGTCCTATGGCACCTATAAGCTATAGTCATCCGATTTTGATAAATTTTTCCAGAATTATGTGGAAGTATATAAAACTAATATATACCAAGATTGGTGACGCTATGATGGAAAACAAAAAAGTTTGTCTCACTAGAACTAATTTTTTGACCGACCGTTTCTATGGCAGCTATATGCTATAGTGATCCGATTTTGATCAATTTTTTCCGATTTGTGTGGAAGCATATAAATCTAATATACAACAAGATTGGTGATGCTACGAGAGAAAACAACAAAGCTTTTCGCACTAAAACTAGTATTTAGACCGACTGTTTATATGGCAGCTATATGATATAGTCATCCGATCCGGCCGATTTCGACAAATGTGCAGCCTATATGTTTTTAAAGACTTTTTTCAAAGTTTGGTCAAGATAGCTTTAAAAGTGAGGGAGGAGATAGCATAAAAACAAACGTACAGACGGAAATGAACTTAGCTCGTCATGCTGATCAAGAATATATATACTTTATGTGGTCGGAGATGCTTCTTTCTATGCGTAACAAACATCGTGACAATTTTAATATACGCTTTGCAAGGGTATAATTAACGAATAGAATTACATTTTGGGGAAACCTCCGGCTAGAGAAGACATAAATACATGAAATTTCAGAGTGCGCCTTTTTTTTTTGGGTCGCTGGGTGTATGTTCAAAATTGTGGGAGTTATAAGGATTTAAGCAAATTGCGGGGGCGGTAAGGGGCGTGGCAAAAATTGAACATAAACCTTAGCTGCCTGCAGGTATAAGGGAGCACGCTTTAAACCTCTAGCTCTTATTATCTCCGAGATCTGTGCAATATAAAATTTAATTTAAATGTTAACATCAAAAATTTGCCTAAAATCCAGAGTCTTAGTACAAGAACAACAAATAATGATGCATACATACAAACACACACATTTACATGTATGCAGGTCCCCCCTATAAAAATGTATCAGCATCCTTTTTTAAACCAAGGTCATTTCACAACTAGACACACATTAAAACCAAAAAAAAAAAAAAGAATAAACAAAACTTACACTTTCAATTGGGATGACCTTCCTTACGTTTTGTGGGTTTGGGGTTTGTGCTACTTTTTCAGCGCTGTATCCACACATCAGCTGAGCTCAGATCAAAGCGATAGCGTGCCGGCGGTGGTAGGTGGGTGGGTGGGGGTGGTTCGTGTTCGCCTCGTTTTATGTAGGTCACTGGCACATGTCCTTAGCCAGGTGTAACAGCAGCTCTCCCACTCAGCCTGAATTTTGCAATGCAATCTAAAGGGGTAAAATGGCATTAACATTTTTATCTTTGATTAGAGATTTGCATGTTGTACCTACAAAGGCCACAAACTGAATCCAAGGCAGCTGCACAATTCACTTAAATTACTTTTTTTTGTTTTTTTTTTTTTGGTTTAGCTTTGGATTTGGCAAATGTAATTAGCACTTTCAACTGCAGTTTCGGTGTTAATTCTGAATTTCATTAATAAACAAGTCACTGGCTACGACAAACAAAAAGAATTAAATAAATGTTTGAAGGCAAACTCCATGTGCACAAATCCGAGATGATTCCATCTCTAGAATGGGGCATGGGTTGTTGATTAATATCGATGCTTGTTGTGGGTATATCGATATGGTGTATCGATAACATAGGAACTAGTTCCTGTTGCAGAAGCAACGGTCAAAAGTTGAGAAACATAATTCAAACATAAAGAAATGAGAACTGACTCCGCTTTTAACGGCTTTAATTTTAAATGTTTAATTATCACTTTACCATTTGCTAAACGCCATTGGAGGGGAATTATGAAAACGGAAAGTAAAATCCAAATCTTGGTTTTTCTTAAAAAACGCTTTACTGAATTTTATGGAGTAAATATTTGTTGTACGTAGGTTGCTATATGGGCATTTCCACCAAAAGGTCCACCGAGACCAAAAATTTTAAAGTTTTTCAAAACCCCTTGCTTTATAATATTTTCATAGGAAAAACGTCAAATTGTACTAATATAAACTAATTTTACATTTATTTAGAACCCACTTCGAGATATTCAAAAGCAAAGTCGCGCAAGCTCAACTATTCTCTGTATGATATATCCCCTGCACTTTTTGTTTTGATAATTGTTCTTTAATGTCTTTCTTTATGCATTGACTTTTGCATTCTTAAATCTTTCCAAGGATACAAAGAGTCAAATAAAAATGCAAAAGAGACTATGCGATTGGTAAATAACGTAATTTTTTGATTTGCATCATCGCATTTTTCGATGTCCCGTGCGACATTGAAAAACAACATTTGTTATCTGTGCGTCAAAAGTACATGTGGAAGGCTTATCCAATATTGAGTACAAATAGTGATTTTTAATACAATTCAAATAAAAAGAATCATGCTGAAAAATGAGAATATTTGTGATCTGGGTACTTATATAAAGTTGGTCCCGTGCGACATCGTCAGTGTGAAATTCAACATTTTTTCTTACATGAATGATTTTTTTGTTTTGTAAATCATAGCTTTTTATTTTTATATCTAAATGAGCAAAAACGGCGGGGAAAAAAAATTTAAAGAGCCTGCATACGGTAGAGAAAAAAGTTAAAGTACGATCCAATATTTTAAAAATTTTTTTAGTTTTTTGTTATTATGCGAAAATTAATACATTGAAATCTTTTGTTGACTTAAAAATATTTTAACTCCGCTTATTTATATATAATTTCCTTAAAAGAGTTACTGAAATAACATTATTATTATGACGGAGGAAAATGTCCCATACGACATATCCCGTGCGAAAGTGCTTAAAATTGAATTTTAAGAAATGTATAAGTTAATTTTGGGTAAAATCAAAACCGTTTTTAAGTGTCATCAATGTGCAATGTTCTTAAATTTAACAGATTGAAATATTGCCTCAGGATTCGCTAAAATCGGCTTGTCAATTGTTGGTCGCAAAAACCACTTCTGTTTTTGTCCCGTGCGAATGCCTTGGTTTTTTGTAATTATCTTGAAAAAAAATTAATTGCCCAAAATCAACCTTAGCACCAATTGTAGGGCCAAATAAGAGCAATAAGTTAAGCCTTTTGTCAAATCAAAAATACGTTTTATTTTTACTTTTTTCCACTTCAAAAGTGTACGAAGGTCCAGTTCGACATAATGGAAATGCCCATATATATTTCTGGCCTAATAATAAAATACGCGAATATTTATGATCACAAAAGGGTTTTATTGTTTTTCAAAGTATTCTCCAGCAAGATTTATACACTTTTGCATGCGCTCAAACCAATTTTCGAAGCACTTTTTCCACTCAGATTGAGACACCTCCAAAACATGGTTTTTGAACTCTGCAACAGCTTCTTCTGGCGACGAAAATCGTTGACCACGCATTTTTCCCTTGATGTGCGGGAATAAAAAGAAGTCATTGGGTGCCAAGTCAGGGCTGTACGGCGGATGAACCATCAATTCGACGTTTTGGGCGTTCTAAAAGGCGCAGGTGTGAGCTGATGTGTGAGAGCTCGCATTGTCATGGTGCACAATGATCTGTCTTCTCCGAAGACTCCAGGCAAACAAATTGTGGTGTACCACTCAGAATTGACCGTCCTACGTTGCTCAAGCGGAACAGTCGCCACATGACCAGTTTTACCGAAGAAACAGGCGACCATTTGCTTCGAAGTGCTTCTTCCACGAACGACTTTCGTTGGATTTGGCTCGTCTTCGAAGACCCACACGGTCGATTGCTGTTTTGTTTCGGGCTCATAAGCATAGATCCATGATTCGTCACCTGTGACGATCTTAAAAACGTCTTTTTTCAAAATTTCTTTGCACCAATCCACACGAGCCTTTTTTTGAGCGATTGTCAAATTGTGCGGGATCCAACGAGAACAAACCTTTTTTACGCCCAGGTGTTCATGCAATATCGAATGTATTTCTGGTGGAAGAAATGCCCAAGGATGCCTCTATCTCACGGTATGTCACATGACGATCTTGCATTATCAGTTCACGCACGGCATCACGACCTTCGTCTTCGAGCGAGCGTTGCCCGCGATTGAATTCATTAAACCAATTTTTTACAGTGCTATAGGATGGTGCTTCATCGCCATACAAAGATTTAAGTTTATCGTTGCACTCTTGTCGTGATAATCCACGTCGAAAGTTGTGAAAAATGATTGCATGAAAATTTTCACCAGTTAATTCCATTTTTCTGCCGAGGTAAATTTTTGATTAATCGTTAATCGATATCAAACGTGTTCACACATGAAAGAGTTGTATGGAGCTTTTATCGATAAAAGTCCAAATTTTTTTAAATAGTGTTGAATATTGTTTTTCGAATTTAGGTAAAGTTATTTATTTAATTAATATTACATTGATTGGAACTAACTTATGTTTAATATTATAGAATATGTGTCCCTTTAAGGACAACCAAAATGTGTTTCTATAAACTGACTTCTATTGCGTTGTTCTCCAAATGCTGAAGTGTTTGTCTCATACAAAGAGTTTAGGAAAGTCGGCATATAAAGGGAAACAGTGTTATCCGTATCTAAGAAAAAGAATTTCCATTATTTTAGATATACAGACTTCTTTCTAAACTTACCCAAAATACTGGGATCATTCCACTCCATTGCCATGTTATGTAGCAAAGCCAAGGCCGTAATAGTTTGCTTTGCCAAACCAAATGTACCCCAAATTTCAGTGCCAAGTATACCAAATCGTTTCATCCAAGTATTAAGACATTTTCTTGCCGGCGCAAAAGTTGCCGCATGCGCATGATTATATAGATCTTCTGATTCCGATTTCGGAAATTGCACAGGTGTAAAGAGACTGGAGGAACAAGTGAGCGTTTCATTGCCCAAAATGATGCGACCACGAAATTCATTTTGCTCAAATCGCTCCTTAATACGTGTTAAACAATACATCTCGGTAGCTGTGGTTATCGCTAGCTCCTCCGGTAATCGTATGTCCAAATCTCGGATTTTATGATCCGCATCGCAAACCACTTGTAAATGCAATAACTCCTCCGTTCCACACTGATAACGTACGCTCGTCTGGAATAGTGCACCGATTACTTGGGGCATATTTGCTAGCTCTTGAAATGAACGCATCATTCTTTCCTTTTCCGATAAGGTGGCGGGCATGCGTATATAACGTGATGCTTTGGACGATAGGACGGCAGCAACGCGTCTGGTAATTTTTGCCATGGTACGTAAACTGACACCATGGGCCATGGCTGTCAATTTGGGATGCTGGTGAAAAGTAGAAAGGGTAGTTAAAGTGTTCAAAAATAAGCGAAAATGTTTTTGAGTCGAACCAAACCCCACAGAAATACCAATTTATGTTCGTGAACCGAACCAGTGTCCTTTTAAAAGGGAAAGTTACAGATAAGATAATTTGGGTTCGGTTCGCGGACCGGTTTCGATCCTTTGAACCCCAGGTTTTGGAACTAAAAGTAAAAATTTTAATTGATAGTATCATATCATATCATTTTTAAGAACGGCCTAGTTTAAGTTAATACAAGTTAAAAAAAAAATCTTCTATCTATCCGAAAAGTCTCATTTCAAGTATGGATCCTACTTGAAAATCAAATAATTCTGCATTACATGTCTTTAAAGTAACTACGGAATTGGAATGTCATAGCCAATCAACGAATAGAAATTTATTTCTCGGCAATTCTCATGATCTTGACAAGAATTTCGGAATTAAAAAATCCTTACTCAAGTCAGTCCTTTCGCACTTGTTTTGAGAAAATCCTGGATTGGCCACCATTATCTCACATTGATTGGGATTGACTTTAGTCCGGATATCTCGAGGATATCTCAGCTCTGAAGCTGTTCATCTACGAGTTCTTAGATTAGAAAGAACAAACTTTAGTGTAGAAAACGTTCGTTCTTCGTTTTCAAAACCTTTCCAAAATTATAAAACATTTTCGATGTTTTATATGTTCCCTTGGCAATTTCCGAAGAATTAATAACATCATTGATCGATTTTATATTTGATATTTGTTCATAAACTTTCCTTTTTTGCAATTATCTCAATAAAAATTCGTCTTTCGTTTGTAAAATTAATTATTATTGTGAACCGAACCTTCTATTTTGAATAAATGGTTCGGTTCGGGTTCAGGTTCGTGGGGTTAAAAATGTAAATGGTTCGGTTCGTGTTTCGGGTCGGGCAATTCAATAAACCCGAACCGAACCGGTTCTCAGGGGGTAGTTTAGCACTCGACAGGGATCTGGGATCTGTGAAGAGGGATCTGGGATCTAGGATCTGGGATCAGGGATCTGGGATCAGGGATCTGGGATCAGTGATTTGGGATCAGGGATCACGGAGCTGGGATCAGGGATTGGGGTTCTGGGATCAGAGATCTGGGATCAGGAATCTGGGACCAGTCATCTGGGACCAGGGATCTGGGATGAGGTATTTGGGATGGGGGATCTGGGATCTGGGATGAGGGATCTGGGATCTGGGATCTGAGGGATCTGGGATCTGGGATCAGAAATCTGGGATCAGGGATCTGGGATCGGGGATCTGGGATCAGGGATCTGGATCAGGATCAGGGAGCTGGGATCAGGGATTGGGGATCTGGGATCACGGAGCTGGGATCAGGGATTGGGGATCAGGGATCTAGGATCTGGGATCAGGAATCTGGGACCAGTCATCTGGGACCAGGGATCTGGGATGAGGTATTTGGGATGGGGGATCAGGGATCTGGGATCAGAAATCTGGGACGAGGGATCTGGGATCTGAGATCAGGGATCTGGGATCTGTGAAGAGGAATCTGGGATCTAGGATCTAGGAACAGAGATCTGGGATCGGGGATTTAGGATCAGGGATCTGGGATCAGTGATTTGGGATCACGGATCACGAATGGGATCAGGGATCAGGGATTGGGGTTCTGGGATCAGGGATCTGGCATCAGGGATCTGGCATCAGAGATCTGGGATCAGGAATCTGGGACCAGTCATCTGGGACCAGGGATCTGGGATGAGGTATTTGGGATGGGGGATCAGGGATTACGGATGGGGGATCTAGGATCTGGGATCTGAGATAAGGGATCTGGGATCAGAAATCTGGGACCAGGGATCTGGGATCAGAAATCTGGGATGAGGGATTTGGGGTGAGGGATCAGGGATCTGGGACACTGTTTTCCAACTCTGTTTTCCAAGCCAATCGTGGCATTTCCCATGGTATATAAACTATGTTCGATTAACATGTTAACCAGGGCTGCAACCCCAAATAATTTTTGCGGAGGTCCGGTTCGCGGGTTTGAACCATAAGTTACCAATGGTTAAGTTTCAGAAATTTGAGGTTCAAGGTTTTTGTGTTTAGGTTTTGGTTCGAACCTGGATTCGTCCCAAGTTTTACCAAATTTTTTATTGAAACGAAATTAAATTGTTAAAAATTACAAAAAAAATATTCTGATATACCATTTATTTTCAATTTTAATTTATTATTAGTATTTCATCAAAGTGATTGTTGATCTATTCTTTTTCTTTGGTCAGACAAAATTTGAAGATTTTAGCATCGGATGACTAAGCTTATAACTGTCTCGGACCGAACTCGAAATGTTTTGGTTCGGAACAGGTTTTTATGGTTCAACTATTTTTTACAAGAGGTTCGGTTAAACGTTTCAGCCCGAGTTAACCATTTTTTTTAAACAAAGTTGAACAAGTAGTAGTTTCTTTTCGTTTGATATTTATAATTGCCTGAATTTTTTAATATTATCTTCTTTACATAATAAAGAGTATTCAACAAAATGTCTCGTACCACATAAATAATCTAAGCTTCGTGAAGCGCTCACGCGCGCACCTCTAGTTTATAACATAAAAAAAATGCAACCCTAGTGAACAAAAAGTTTTTTCTATACTGTCACGTTCGACCAAAAATAACCTTAGCTTATCAGTTTGCCACAAGTCAGAGAGGTAAGTGCATCAAAAGCTTAATAATTTAATAAAAAAACAATTGCAAAAACTTTGTTTTGTTGTATTTTCAGAGTCCAACACAGTCACGTTCGACAACGTAAGTGAACCATTTGTATGTGTGTATGTGTGTACATTTTATTTCTATACAGATGAGCGACAGTTACACTGCGAGAAATAGAGAGAACTGCAAACGATGGAGAGCCAGTATAAAGCAAGACCCGTTAAAGTTGCAGAGTTATCTCTTAAAAAATAAGCAACGGATGCAAATACAACGATTAAAGCTTAAAGAATTGGCCGAGACAAATGCAGAACTTGCTGCAGCAATGAAAGAAAAAGCTCGAATTCGAAAAAGAAATAATCGTGAGAAGAAAAGAGAATTAATTAAAAATAGTAAGATTGGGCCATGTAAATGTAAACAGGAATTGGAAGAGGCACTACAAAAAGTGGAAAATGCATTGCCCAGAGAGATTGGAAAAAAATTAAAAGTTTTGGAGGTTTTAATCAAGAAATATGAAGATATTTTGGAAAACAATGAGAAGGGCCATGACAATTAAAAGTAACTTAAAAAGCATTATTTATTTAGTTTTAAACACTATTGTTATATATTTTCCATAATTAATAAAAAAAAAAAAAATAGGCTAATCAAGCAGAAGCTGCTCCCATATCTAATTTGTGGGTTTGTATGTGTATGCATGTTGCTTACCTCAGTCCCGCCCCAAAATCGTATAGCCGCCAATATTTGCAAATCTATGGGCACTTGATCCTTTTTCATCGGTTCATATAAATCAATTTCCAAATCATCTCGTACTATTTCAATAATGCGACGAAAATTTTCCTTTGTGTATCGGTATTTGATGCGAAATTGATTTTCATTGAGGTCCGACAAGGGATTAAATCGCGCAATTCGTTTTTTCTTCATACGCACTGGCCCCAGCAGGCTTTTCTCATTATTGGGAAATTGAAATCGCTTGAAATCGGCTATATATTTAAAGTCTTTGAGACAACTTTCAAATAATTGTATATCCTGCATGTTGCTGCTTTTGTTTTTGTTTTGTTTGTATACATACATACTTATGAGTTGATGAGATCTGGCAACCCCTTTTAGCGATTGTGCGCAGTTAGTGATGAGACTATCGATTAGAGTTATCAAATATCGATAGTTAATCAACTGAATTTCTATTTGAATTTAAGTTTTAAAATGTTAATGAACAAAAAATATATATTTTAGCTTTTTGATACTGATTGAATTTAAACAAAATATCAGAAACTGAAGGTTTGAACACTGAATATGAGGGCCAATTAATTATGAAGACTTTGCAAGTGTTATATTATTTCACATTGAGTCGAGGTAAAAATTGTACAACGCTTATTTAGTTTTATTGCCGAATCACCCGAATCTGTTCTCTGAAGTTCGATATCTCATATGGATTACATGTAAATCGGACATAAAAATGCTGAAAATTGCTATTGTTTTTTTCGATTCGATTTTGTTACTTCTTTTGGTATACTAGCTTTAAGATTATTATTATTTCATTTGGCATAGTCTTAAAATACGTTTTTTTTTAAATTTTAATACATCCATTTTTTTTTTTGGATATTGTGAAACAGTTTTAATTTTTAAACATTAAAAAAAATTATACTTGTGGTACCAAAAACCGAAATTAATTGAAAACCGAAATAGAACCTTTAACCGATATTTTCATTTCGGTATGTACCGGATCCGGTACCGAAACCGATATTCATTTCGGGATTAATCCCTGGCTTTAACACAATTTTTTTGATTTTAATCAAAATCAGATGAATATATCGTATATTTTGTGGAACTGCAAGGGTGTTTAAACTTCGACGATGCCGATAATAGCTTTTCTCTATTTTTTTAAATTCAAAACAGAGTCTTAAATTTGCAGCTGGCAATGCTGTGCTCATATGTATGTGTGTGTGTGTGTGAGGTAGTTGAAGCTGGCTACAGTGTTGCCAACTTTTGAGCATCAAAAAAAGCTGTTTTCAACGGGAACAAAAGAAAAAAAAGCTGTTTTTTGCAACAAAAAAGCTGGAAAAAAGCTGATGATTTTTTAATCTTTTTACGAATATTTTATAATATTTCAATGATTTTATCTATTGTCCCAATCAAATGGAGATATCTGATTGGCAATTTATAGTCAAAACAACATTTGCAATGTCTTTACAACCCATATCTGTAAATATACGTTTTAAAAACTTAGTATAGAGGTAAGATTTTCCACGTACATTAGTTTCAGACCTTTGCCTTTATAATGCGGACCTGCCTAAAGATTCTCTAAGCCTCAGTGTTGGGCCATGGCATAGACAACATCTGGATCGCGAAAGCAACTCTATAAACTCTATAAATCTGTTTCTGCCACCAAAATTTTTCTATGAAACTAATTGACAAACAAAATTATAAAAATGTACTTAAAATGTATACGTTAATACAAAAAGTAGTTAAATACCTCAGCTTAAGTTGCTTTATAAGCTAAAAGCGATGACAAAGTTACGATTTGCTTACAAGTTTTGCAAATATTTTCACTAAAAACGAAGAAAAGATGTAAAAAGCTGAAAAAGGAAAAATTCTTTGAAAAAAGCTAGATTCCCGCTACCCGCTGTTTTTAATTTTTTCCCGCTTTGAACTTTGAAAAAAAGCCAGATCTGACGGGAAAAAAGCTGAGTTGGCAACGCTGGCTGGCTAGCGGACCGCGTCGCCATTCGAATGTTGATTTTTGAAGTGCGCGGACATAAAGTTCTCCAGAAAATCAGAAATGTCAGAAGACCAGGATCGTGGGCGCAGGCGTCCATATGGAAGTCTGGACGATTCATATAAGGAACCAGGATCGTCTCAAAGCGGCGGAAGACGAGATGAGCAGCCGGTAAGGAATTATTTTTGCCAGCAGATAATTTACATACATACATATGCATATGTAAAACAATATGGCGTATGAAGCTACATCAATACATACATACATATGCTATGTACGTACATCGATCTGTGCAAACATTAATACGTACTTTGTATGTATGTAAATACATACATAAGTATTTAAATACATTGTTTATTTACCAGCTTCTGTGATTAAAACTGTAAAATGTGAAGTGCCAATTTTAATGACGCTAACATATATGTATGTACTTATGAATACATATTATGTATGTACATTTCTATGTGCAAAATTTTAATGTTCAAAATCTAAAAAAAAAAAATCATTCACGGCGTCAGGTTGCCACAAACACACACACACACACAAACCAAAGCCTTTCCCAGCTTGTCTCTCTTTTTCGTCAGAATAACTGTAAAACTGTAAATATGTCAGTGTGTGCAACTTTTTGGCTCTTCAGTAAAGGGTGCTGCGCTGCTATATAAAAAGCACAAACAAGACTCTGTGTCCAGTAAATAATTCATTTTTTCTATAATTTTGTTAATGGAACACGACTCTAAGAGAAATTGGAAAAAAGTAATCGGAACAGGGTGCCAATTTTTGAGAAAAAAAAAAAACGACTGCGCCGAATTTTTAATACACTTGCAAAAATTCACTCCAACTGATTTAACCGGTAGAATATATATAGGATATAGATATCAGATAGTTATATATCCAAAATCATTGAGAAAACATCTTTTCTTAGTCAAAAACACATTTTCCGACCGATCGGTCCTATGACAGCTTTATGATATAGTCATCCGATTTTGATAAATTTTTCCAGTAGGAAAGTATAAAACTAATATATACCAAGATTGGGGACGCTCGATAGAAAACAAAAAAGTTTTTTCACTAGAACCAGATTTTTGACCGATCCGATATATTCTATAGTCATCCGATTTTGTTAAATTTTTCCAGAATTTGGGTGAAAGTATATAAAACTAATAAATACCACGATTGGTGACGCTACGATAGAACAAAAGGGGGCAAGGGAGGGAGGGGGGGGTGACAAAGATGCGAATTCAATCGCGTGTATAACGATGACAAATAACAACAGGTATTGAAAACTCTGGATTATTTGAGCGCTGAAACCGGCTACTTAATTTCAAGTGAATTCAATTCGAGAGAAAATGACAACGGAATCTAGTAACCACGATTTGATTGCCCGCATATACCCTTCCTATTCAACTTGAATACGAAATTCAAACGTTTACACGAAAATCGACTCGAAATTCGGAACAGGGCCCATAGTCATCCGATTTTGATAAATTGTTCAGGAATTAAGTGGAAGCGTATGCTACTAATATATACCAAGATTGGTGACGCTACGATGGAAAACAAAAAAGTTTTTCTAACTAGAACGAGTTTTTTGACCAAACGTTTCTATGGCAACTATATAATATAGTCATCCGATTTTGATTAATTTTTCTAGTATTATGAAGAAGCATATTAAACTAACATATACCAAGATTGGGGACGTTACGATAGAAAACAAAAAAGTTTTCCTCACTAGAAGTAGATTTTAGACCGACCGTTTTTATGGCAGCTATATGATACAGGGGCCATTCGACGGACCCATGTTTTTTTTTTTAAAATCAAGAAAAAATAAAATCGGTTGGCAATCTTAATCTTTAATTTGTTCCAGTAGTCTGTTTTGACATCATTTTTGAATATGATACTTCTCAAATGGCCGCTCTGGCGTGCTGATGGCAGCATTTTCTCCATCGTTATCGCCAACATTTCGGCCGGAAGAAGCCTATTTCTTCACGAATGTTGTCCTTGAGCTCTTCTACGGTCCTTGGGTTGTTAACGTAAACCTTGACTCAAAACATCCCCACAAGAAGCAGTCTGGGGGCGGCGTCAAATCGGGCGAACGCGGTGGCCAGTCCAAATCACCACTTCTTCGATATCAAACGGCCCGGAAACAATTCCTTCGAAAATCGATTGGTGCGACTGCGTGCGGTGGAGCGCCGTGCTTGCTGAAACCGAACCGCCTCATACGCTTTCGCGACGAATAATTGGCACCACAAAATTGTCTGTCGCGATAACGCTCCCGGTTGATGGCGTAACGCTGGCCATTTTCTGTTTTTGGAAGAAAAACGGCCCAATGACCGCTTCGCACCAACGCCGCACCAAACTGCAGATGCGGTCTGAAGAGGCACCCTTGAATCTCCTGAGGATTTTCTAGTGGCGTAAATACGGCAATTTTGCTTATTTATGGTCCCATTCACGTGAAGTGGCTCATCGGGACATTTTTAAAAGCACGTTGAGTTTTCACAATTGACTGTTCTGGAATGTAAATTTCAACTATTTCAGGAGCGCCCGCGTGGCGTGTATTGGGTTCCATGGTACAATCTGCTTGGACTGACGCTTCCAAACGCGGTAGCGTCACTCAGCGATCCGACATCCTGTCAAAGTTATGGCGTTGCCAGATGGGTCCGTCGAATATGGGCAACCCTGTATAGTCATCCGATCCAGCCGGTTCCGAGCAAAAGAAGACTCAGTGCTCACTAGAGATCGATAGTTCGACTAGTTCGCGTAGAAACAGACAGACAGACGGACGGACGGACGGAATTGAACACATAATTCCGCTCAGGTCAAATGAAAGCGAAATTATGTCTCTTTTTCAGCGGAATTATAAAACTTTAAACGACATAAATCCGCGCGGAATAAACTCGTTTTAGTCTGAATTATGTCGTTTTAAATCGACTTAATTTCGCGCGAATAATGTCGTTTTACTCTAGCGGAATTATGTCGTTTTAAATCGACTTAATTTCGCGTTGTTTTTTCTAGCGGAATTATGTCGCCGAAATTATGTCGTCCCCCCAATTGAACTCAGCTCGTCTTCCTGATCAAGAATATATATAGTTTATGCGGTCGGAAATGAATATTTCTATGCGTTACAAACTTCTGGGCAAAATTAATATACACTTTTCAAGTGTATAACAACAAAGTTGCGTTGCCGCGTTTATACAAGTATTAAACAAGCAGATAAAGATGTTTTATTTTTTTTTCTAATATATAATCTCAAAGGTCAATTCTTGGGTTAATTTCTAGCGATAAAGTCATTCAACAACATAATGCGTTTTCATATCAGTATAAGGATGGCTGTATAGGGTAAAGAGGTATTCTGTTGGGTAAGAAGAAGGGTGTTCCTCCGAAGGATGCTTGAGTGATCGAAATTGGTTATAGAGCAGATAGGGTCGCTGCTTAAGGGGGGAATGTTTAGAATAGCATCGACAGCATCGCCGGAAATGGGGCATATTCCAGCCTTGCGTTGGTCCTGGACTAGATCGCCATCAGGCTGATACCGTACAGCAGATTGGTCGTACGATTGGCCGTGTACACGTAGTCCCTCAGTTTTAAAGCTATCGAGCTGAAATTTTGCACAGAGTCTTCTTTTTACTGCACGCAACTAATATGTCGGAACCGGCCGGATCAGATGACTATATCAAATAGCTGCCATAGGAACGATCGGTCTAAGAACTAGTTCTAGTGAGAAAAACTTTTTTGTTTTCCATCGTAGCGTCACCAATCGTGGTATATATTACTTTTTATATGCTTCCACACAATTGGGGAAAAAATTATCTAAATCGGATGACTATAGCATATAGCTGCCACATAAAACGGTCGGTCCAAAAAACTAGTTCTAGTAGGAAAAACGTTTTTGTTTTGCATTGTAGTGTCACCAATCGTGGTATATATTAGTCTCATATACTTCCACATAATTCTGGAAAAATTTATCGAAATCGGAGGACTATAGCATATAGCTGCCATAGGAACGATCGGTCTAAAAACTAGTTCTAGTGAGAAAAACTTTTTTGGTTTTCTATTGCAGCGTCATTAATCTTGGGTATATGTTAGTTTTATATGCTTCCACATAATTCTGGAAAAATTTATCGAAATCGGATGACTATAGGAACGATCGGTCTAAGAACTAGTTCTAGTTAGAAAAACTTTTTTTGTTTTCCATCGTAGCGTTTCAAATCTTAGTATATGTTAGATTTATATGCTTTCACATAATTCTGGAAAAAATTTATCAAAATCGGATGACTATAGCATATAGCTGCCATATAAACGATCGGTCCAAAACTAGTTCTAGTGAGAACAACTTTTTTGTTTTCCATCGAAGCATCACCAATCGTGGTATATATTAGTTTCATATTCTTCCACACAATTCTGGAAAAATTTATCGAAATCGGATGACTATAGCATATAGCTGCCATAAAAGGAAAAATACTTCTAATGAGAAAATGATTGTTTTCTTGGTATATATTAGTTCTATATGCTTTCACATAATTTTGAAAAATTATCAAAATCGGATGACTATAGCATATAGCTGTCGTAGGTCCGATTGGTCGAAAAATGTGTTTTACTAAGAAAAGTATTTTTTGTGGTATCAAATTTTAATTATCAATGATTTAAAATTTTAAATATCTGATATCTATATCCTATATATTTATTTACCGGTTAAATCAGTTGGAGTAAGTTTTTCAAGTGTATTAAAACTTCGGCACAGTCGAAGTTAGCTTTGCCTTCTCGTTTTTAACCATTTGGTCAGGGTTGGTGGGGAATGTGGATAATGCGAAGAGAGAAAAAACCTTTCGCGCTGATCAAAAATTGTCTCAATTTCTAATTTAACTAAAACTTAAATATTCCCGAAACTTTGAAGGCCACCCTCGTATTCATAAATGTCACATAAATTCATCCGGCATTGAATGGATTGTACAATGTGCAGACATATTTGTAAACTAAACAGAAATGTGATCCTGTCTTCATACACAAACATTCTTCAGCCGTTCAAAACGACGACCAATGCTGCTCCAAAATCTGCTGCTCAAGCAGTTTTTGGGTCATTTTCAAATGTTTATCGCTGAGAGCTCTCTTATGCTGCCTTAATACATACAAACTGAAGCTCAATTTCGTTGTTTTTCCCAGAAGTTCAACTCTTTTGATTGTTTGTTTCTTACAGCGTCAAAAAATATATAGACCCCAATCGGAGGGCACTAGTGCAGATCATCGATCTGGAAGTGGATCTCATTATGGCTCCAGAGGTGCACCTGCATTTCATCATCGCGGTTCCGATGCTCCATCCACATCTTATCGCGGTTCCGATGCTCCATCTACCTCACAACGTGGTTCTGATGCTCCATCTACCTCCCAACGTGGTTCTGATGCTCCATCCACATCCCAGCAGGCCTCCAGCGCTGCTCAAGGCTCCACAGCTCGTGGTCCACCTGGAGGAAATGATCGACGACGCGTTGATCGATATGAAATTGTGCATACACGTCCCGAGAATATTGTATCCAAACAGGGAAAAGAGGGTCAAACGATTAAATTGACAACCAATCACTTTAGAGTACAGACCACACCCACCTGGCGTATCATTCACTATCATGTTGATATGGAACCCGATATTGAGAGTCAACGCCTGCGTCTCGGCATCCTGTCCGAGCATGCCAAATTCTTGGGTTCCGGCTATCTTTTTGATGGCAAACAATTGTTTACAAATAAACAATTTGAGAATAACACAATCGTGCTGAAGGGTCAGCTGAAGATGGGCGGCGATTACACCATAACCATTAAATTTGTGGGCATCATTTCTGCAGCTGAACCGCGTTTTTTGCAAGTATTAAATTTGATTTTACGTCGCTCCATGAAGGGACTAAAGCTGGAATTGGTTGGACGCAATCTGTTTGATCCGCAAGCCAAGGTATGAGCAAGTCAAAAAGTCACTTTGATATAGTAATAAAAATTTATTTAAAATTGCAGATTGCCTTGCGGGAACATCATATGGAACTTTGGCCAGGCTATGAAACATCCATACGTCAGCATGAACAGAATATACTTTTGTGTGCCGAAATCACGCATAAAGTTATGCGCACTGAAACTGTCTATGAAATACTTAGACGCGGCTGCCACGATCCGGCACGACATCAGGAAGAGTTTCGTACTAATGTGCTGGGGCTGATTGTGCTCACGGATTACAATAATAAAACGTATCGGGTTAACGATGTGGATTTCTCACAAACACCTAAATCCACATTCAGTTGCAAAGGCAAAGACGTTAGCTTTGTGGAATACTATCTAACGGTAAGTGATGAAAGTTAAGGGACAGGGCAATCGATTATAAAGAGTAAACAAATAGATGAACCCCTTCCAATCCGGTGGGAGTAGTTAAGGTAGTCTCAATGACCTACAGCAGTGATCAAAAGGAATTTCTGGAAAAGCAGTTAAGAAAGGGTATGGATTCTCAAAAAGTTAAAGACTTAAAGCCCGCATCCGAAATACCTTTTTAGAAGCATTTGCGGTGGAAGCAATTGGAAGCCTTAAGAGGGTATAATTCCGTTTTAGTCTCGACGGAACATTAAAGTTAATTCGAACCAATTACGCCTTTGCTCAAGTTTGCTGAGTCAAAATATTGCCATTTACTGCCCCACCCAGGTTGAAAACTAATTTTTAAAGCTAATCATACCCAAATATGGAGGAAAGCCCAAGTGTTCTCCCTACGCTTCTCGTCAAGTCTTAAAATTACCTATGGGGAATAGGGTCTCCAAAGCTATTTGTAACTTTCAAATTTTGGAAAATCCCCACCCAAAAATAGGAAAATCGATCGGAAAACTGTTTGTATGAAAATCTTTTTGTTTTTCATCAAAACAATTGCAAACTTATTTTAACATTTTGGAAAATCCGGAAAATTGGCGAAAAAAAATACTGTCTCCATTCGATCGGAAACAAACTTTTTTTGAATGCTCTTTCTGGAAATTTCAATAAAATTGTATTCACTTTACACCACAATTGACATTCGACAAGCTATACGATGTCAACATCCCAAGCCGACTCGACTGGGTTACCCTTCCACATAGCAGAGCCAACGCCATCAACATCTACACGGATGGCTCTAAGCTCAATGAAAAAATAGGCGGGGGCGTATTCTCCCCTGACTTAGATTTGAACATTTCGTTCCGTCTTCCCGACCACTGTAGTGTGTACCAAGCAGAGATGGTGGCCATCCAGGAGGTCATCCATCCGGTCAAAGGAGGAAGCGTCTTCATATACTCTGACAGTCAAGCAGCTCTAAAGGCACTTGACTCGCATAACAATAACGCGAAAACGCTCACTGAATGTCGCCTATCTCTTAACGAGATCGCTCGACACTTCAGTATTCACCTGATATGGGTGCCTGGACATCAGAACATAGACGGAAACGAATCTGCGGACAAACTGGCCAGATTGGGCACCACCATCGAGCTCCTTTCAGAGAAGAGCGCGATAGGTATGCCTATGGCGACCTATAAGCTTCACACAAAAGCCAAAACACTACGTCTCGCTAACAATCGGTGGAAAAACCTTTTCTCC
Organism: Lordiphosa mommai; assembly: GCA_018904225.1. Taxonomy (NCBI): domain Eukaryota; kingdom Metazoa; phylum Arthropoda; class Insecta; order Diptera; family Drosophilidae; genus Lordiphosa; species Lordiphosa mommai. The sequence goes on along the minus strand of JAEIFT010000330.1, from coordinate 136,814 downwards.
TGTGCCGTTGCGAGACTTAGGTGGCCAACATATAACCTAAAACGCACCGGTACACTTTTTACGTAACAGAAGAGAACACATCTCGCTTCTGGTTGGGACCCTGACGGGTCACCGTGGCACACCATGATTTCTGCAGAAGCTGCAGATATGAAGAGGAGGAAGAAACAGTACAACATCTTCTCTGTCATTGTCCCGCCCTGAGCAGAAGAAGACTTAGAATCCTAGGTCAACCCCTTTTGCTCAACCTTTCTGATATATCCGTGCTAGAAATCCCAGCTCTACTTAAGTTTATTCTGTCCACACAATGGTTCAGTTCAGAGGACCCACCTCAATATTAAAAGGGTTAACAGGGAATATATATGGCATCGCAATGGGCCCAAGAGGCCTAAGTGGGAGAGTGACTTGACGCTCTCAGCCATCGCAACCTAACCTAACCTGTATTCACTTTTGTTGGAAAATCCACACACCCAAATTCCAAGCTGCACATAGAAAAATATAAAACACAAAATATTTGAAATTTTTAAAAATATTCCACAAAAGTCTGAAAATGTGCAGAAAACTGATGATTGATTTTTATCCGATCAGCTCTAAATTTATTTTTAAAGCTTTAAATAACAAAATATTACCATCAGGATATTCAAAATTTGGAAACTGGAGGAAAAGATTAGAAAATTTGTTTTTCCAATTTGATCGGATTCAAAATTATTTTCAACTAATTACTCTCCTAAAGTCGGAAATGGAACTCTATTTATTTTAATTAGATTAGCTTCAATGTAGTGATTAGATTTTAACCTATTTTTATTTTATGTTGATGTTAAGAACCTTTATTTCGACTTTGGAGGGAGATTATCAAAATTTGAGGATAACGTTATTATAATTGTGAAATGATGGGCCGTGAAAACATGCTTGGAACTCATTAAAATAAAAACAAAAAAGGACTCATACATCAGTTTTCCGACAATTTTCCGATTTTACAAGCGGTCTTTCTATAATTGGAAAACCCGTTTGCTGATACAGGGTGTATCTTATGTTTTTATACACTTGAAAAGTGTATATTAATTTTGCTTAAAAGTTTGTAACGCATAGAAATATTCATTTCCGACCACATAAACTATATATATTCTTGATCAGGACGACGAGCTGAGTTCAATTCCGTCTGTCCGTCCGTCCGTCTGTCTGTTTCTACGCGAACTAGTCTCTCAGTTTTAAAGCTATCGAGCTGAAATTTTGCACAGAGTCTTCTTTTTACTGCACTCAACTAATATGTCGGAACCGGCCGGATCGGATGACTATATCATATAGCTGCCATAGGAACGATCGGTCTAAGAACTAGTTCTAGTTAGAAAAACTTTTTTGTTTTCCATCGTAACGTCACTAATCTTGGTATATGTTAGTTTTATATGCTTCCACATAATTCTGGAAAAATTTATCAAAATCGGATGACTATATCATATAGCTGCCATAGAAACGGTCGGACAAAAAACAAGTTCTAGTGAGAAAAACTTTTTGTTTTCCATCGTATCTTCACCAATCTTGGTAGATATTAGTTTTATATGCTTTCACAAATTTTTTTAAAAATTTATAAAAATCGGATGACTATAGCATATAGCTGCCATAGGACCGATCGGTCGGAAAATGTGTTTTACTAAAAAAAGCTTTTTATGGTATCCTATTTTTATTATCAATGATTTCAAAATTTTTAATATCTGATATCTATATCCTATATATATTTTACTGGTTAAATCAGTTGGATTTAGAATCTTGGATCTGGGATCTGGGATCAAACATGTGGGATCTGGGATAGGGATCTTTGAGATTTGGGATCAGAAATCGGGGATCCAGGGGAGTCCAGAAATCGAGGGATCTGGAATCAGGGATGTGAGATCAGGCATCTGGGATCAAGGATACGGGATATGGGATCAGGTATCTGGGACTGGTACAGGTACACTATTTTCCCAACACTGTTGTATACAAAATAATAAAATAATTTTTATATTCCTATGCAAGAGTTCTTATTTTGATTTTGAGCTTCGCTTGTTCCGTGTGTGTGTTCCATACAGACGCCTTTTTATACACTTGAAAAGTGTATATTAATTTTGCTTAGAAGTTTGTAACGCATAGAAATATTCATTTCCGACCCCATAAACTATATATTCTTGATCAGGACGACGAGCCGAGTTCATTTCCGTCTGTCCGTCCGTCCGTCTGTCATTGTCTGTCCGTCTGTCTGTCTGTCTGTTTCTACGCAAACTAGTCCTCAGTTTTAAAGCTATCGAGCTGAAATTTTGACAGAATCTTCTTTTACTGCACGCAACTAATATGTCGGAACCGGCCGGATCGGATGACTATATCATATAGCTGTCATAGGAACGATCGGTCGAAAAATAAGTCTTTGTGAGAAAAAACTTTTTGATTTCCATCGTAGCGTCACCAATCGTAGTATATATTAGTTTTATATGTTTCCCCACAATTCGGAAAAAATTGATCAAAATCGGATGACTATAGCATGTAGCTGCCATAGAAACGGCGGGTCAAAAAACTAATTCTAGTGAGAAAAACTTTTTTGTTTTCCATCGTAGCGTCACCAATCTTAATATATATTAGTTTTATATGCTTTGACACACTTCGGAAAAAATTTATCAAAATCGGATGACTATAGCATATAGCTGCCATATAAACGGTCGGTCAAAAAAACAAGTTCTAGTGAGAAAAACTTTTTTTTTTCTATCGTAGCGTCTCCAATCTTGGTATATATTAGTTTTATATTCTTTCACATAATTTCGAAAAAATTGATCAAAATCGGAGGACTATAGCATATAGCTGCCATTGGACCGATCGGACGGAAAATGTGTTTTACTAAGAAAAGTTTTTTTTTATGGTATCAAATTTTTATTATCAATGATTTAAAAATTGTAAATATTTTATATCTATATCCTATATATATTTTACCGGTTAAATCAGTTGGAGTAATCTTTTTCAAGTGTATTAGAACTTCGGCACAGTCGAAGTTAGCTTTGCCTTCTCGTTTAATTATAAATTTAATTAATTTCAGAAATACAACATACGCATACGTGATCAAAATCAACCGTTGCTCATCTCAAAGAACAGGGATAAGGCTCAAAAAACCAATGCCAGTGACATTGTGGTCCTTATTCCCGAATTGTGTCGTGTGACTGGGCTTACGGATAATATGCGCACGAATTTTCAGTGAGTTTTTTTTTCCTCACAATTTGTTTTTTTTTTATTATTCTTCATCCTATCCACAATTAGACTCATGCGTGCCATGTCCGAGCATACTCGCATGGCGCCCAGACGGCGTATTGACAGATTGTGCGTATTCAATCAACGATTGCGGCAAACCCAAGAAAGTGTCAAAGTGTTGACAGACTGGAACATGCATCTGGATGACAGACTTGTTGAGGTACCGGGTCGTGTAATTGAGGCACAGAAAATTGTTTTCTCCAACAGATCCAAGTAAGTGATCAGCACACTGAATACTGTCCCAAAAAAACTAATGAGCCTCTATTTAGGGTTTCGGCCGGAGATAATGCTGATTGGACCAGATATTTCCGTGAACAGCATCTGCTGACCACACCCAGTGGTGGGGGTCTCGATCGTTGGGCAGTTATTGCACCGGATCGCAATTCGGGCGATTTGAGAAGCTTAATCCAAAGTCTGAAAAAAGCCGCCGGAGGCATGGGTTTAAACATTCAAAATCCACACGAGTAAGTTAAGCTGAAAAATATTTGTAATATGATGATGATTTCAGGAATTCTCAATTGCAGAGTTAAAATTCATGATGATCGCACCGCCACATATGTGAGAGCTCTGGATGATTGTTCACGCATGGATCCCAAGCTGATTCTGTGTCTGGTACCCAACATCAATACGGAAAGGTATGCATTAAAATAATAACAGTTATGAACCTCACTTAAATATTACCTTTAAAAATAGATGTAAACTAAGCAAATTTCTCTGAAGCGATTTTTGGGGATCTCCGTGGTAGAAGATGCTCTTTACCATGAAACTTGCCGTTCACAATGTTAGCTTGATATTAGTTATTACATTTACTTTACCGGAAACAGAATTAATATCAACTTTCTAACTCCATATATATTTGTATACCTAGATATGGCTCTAAAATCCATTTGAACCGGTTCAATCTAGTTCGGAACCGAAAAAATCTCCATCTTCATATTGCAAAAACCCACACACAAAATTTCAAGTTCATAGCTTAATTCATTTCTGACATATAGCTCGGAACCTGGAATCTGGTCCGGAACCGGGTTTGAATAGGGAATATTTCTGTAAGATATATTCATACACAACTACCCTAGCAGCTCTATTTCCTGTAAGAATGCCAGGATTTTAGTGGGGTCTAGGACTGTTAAATCTGCGCCTTGCCAGAGCATCGCATTGTGAATCTGCAGAACTCTGCAGAATCTGCAAGTTGAGTGTCTGTTAAAAAAAAAATTATTTAAATAATTTTTCGAATTTTTTCTTAAATTTTTTAAGTTTTTCACAAAATAATTTTTACTATTTATATGTCAAGGTAGCTCTAATCTCTATATATATAAAAGAGTTTGTCCTCTCTGACTGACTGACTGACTGATTGGCAATCAACGTAGAGCCCTGAACGGTAAGAGATAGAAAGCTGAAATTTTCACAGAAGTTTCCTTATGAGTTGAAAGTGAGCACTAAGGCGGGGTTTTTGGATAAATTCCACCCCTAAGAGGTGGAAAACTCCCGGAAAAGCTACTATGTGGAAAATTTTGTTTTTCATCCGATTGACTTAAAATTTGGTTTGTGAGTAAAGTAAGCGAAATAATTGGACACCTGTTTCCCAGATTTTGGAAAATCCGCCCACAAGGAAAATGACCGGAAAATTCTTCATGAAAGAAACTATTTTTCATCCGACTGACTTCAAACTCGGTTTGTGAGGATGTTAAGCAGAATAATTAGACTTGAGATTTTCCGATGATGGAAAATCCGCCAGAAAAGTCGGGAAATTCCCGGAAAATTCCAAAGGGAAAAAACTATTTTTCATCCGATTGGCTTCAAACTCGATTTGTAAGGATAGTATGCTTAGTAATTAGACATGAGATTTTCAAATGTTGGAAAATACGCCCACAAAGAAAATACCCGGAAAATTCTATATGAAAAACTATTTTTGATCCGATTGATTTCAAACTCGGTTTGCAGCGATAGTATACAAAATAAGTTGACATGAGATTTTCAAATGTTGGAAAATTCGCCCCAAGAGTGGGGAAATGCCTGGAAAATTTCTCTGTGGAAAACACTATTTTTCATCCGATTGACTTCAAACTCGGTTTGTTAGGATAGTATGCAAAATAAGTGGACATGAGATTTTCAAATGTTGGAAAATCCGCCCACAAAGAAAATACCCGGAAAATTCTATATGAAAAACTATTTTTGATCCGATTGATTTCAAACTCGGTTTGCAGCGATAGTATACAAAATAAGTTGACATGAGATTTTCGATTGTGGAAAATCCACCTACAAGGAAAATGGCCGGAAAATTTTAAATGGAAAACACTCCGAATGACTTCAAACTCGGTTTGTAAGGATAGTATGCAAAATAATTAGACATGAAATTTTCCAATAATGGAAAATCCAAACGAAAAGTCGGGAAATTCCCAGAAAATTCTATATGGTAAAACCTATTTTTAATCCGATTGGCTTCAAAATCGGTTTGTGAACACATTATAGAAAATAATTTGACATTTGATTTCTCGGTGGTAGAATTTCCTCCCACAGGCAAGAATAATGGTGGTTCAGTGACAATGGCTATTTGTGAGCCGATCTGGGCCAATTAAATAGGATAAAGTTTTTAGCTTTTGCGCATACCCACCTCAAGGTCGGATAATGGGTGCCGGGGTGGTTTCAGCGTTTGTACGCTTAATGGGCCAACAAGGTGGAAAATAATTTTCTCATTTCTGATGGTCGAAAAATGGGGGCGGGGTGGGGATCGTTGCCAAACGTTTTTTTCATCATTTTGGCGGCTATACTGATGGTGGCGAAGCGAAGCGCGCCGGGTTATATGCTAGTAGATTAATAATTTTGGAACTTAAACTAGTGGATTCTAACTCTTTTCGTGACATCACATGCCGTAGAGATGAAAAAGAGTATCGAAAGAAGGGACCAACATGTTGAAGAGGCCCTCATTTTGCCATGTCATTTTTTTTTTGACCTATTTTACCTCTAACCGTCGAATAAGCAGCGGAAGGCAGCTGAAACTTTTTAATTACTTAAAATGAATAATCAAAGAACGTATTTTAAAAATATGGCAAATACGCAAAAATATATATTTATTTTCCTACAAAGTTGAAAAATCGTGAAAACAATTAATAGTTTTTAAAAAGCGATTTATTTGGAGAAACAAAAAGCAAACGATGCATTTTTTTTGTCATATACACTTAATGAACACATTAAGGGGTTTTATATCTTCTTTGTCGAAGAAAAAGAGGAAAGTTTGGATTTTTTTTAGGTATGTAGCAATTATTTCATTATAGTGTTTTTACACTGAAGCCGTAAGGCACTGCACCAAGCTAAGGCAAAAAAGTGTTTACATTAAGCACAACAAACAAAAGTGCCGTAACTCAGTTTTGACAGTTACAATTGTGTGTTTTCACATTTTTATAAATGTGTAAATGAAAATAATATTGCTCAGGCCCAGAACCTAATCGAACGCATTCAGTATGTGTCCAACGACGAGGATAAACGTGCAATAGCTGTATACAAGCAGAGTCGACGGCACGCATGCTATTGAATGAAGGAAGCACCCAAAATAAAGCACAAATCTTTTTTAATTTTCTTTGAGAAGCTACCCCAAATGACCAGAAAAGACGCAATCTGACGCCTGACAGTCCCCTGGAAAAAGGCATTGCTATAGAATTCTATACTTTAGGGCCTTCCGCGGAGTACCGAACTATTGGCTGCATATTTTGTGTGTCAATAGCAAGTGTGTGCAACATTTTAAAGAAGTCCTGCTCAACTGTGTGTGGAGAAATATTTAAGTCCAATCTTCCTAACCCAATCCAAAGTCGTGCAGTGGAATAAGAAAAGCATTAGCTGAGTCTATTTATAAAAAGAATGGAAAAAATATCAGCTTAATTGTTTATTATATTAAAGAAATAATAAAATTTTTTTAAAAATTTCTGGATTAAAAAACTTAGAAGATTTTAATTTGCTGCAGTTGGTTTTAGGTATTTCTTTCCACATATTCTTTGCATATTACACGCCATCATCATACGATTTTAATCTATTTTTACTTTGTTCTTGGGCTACACATGGATGGCAATGGAGTCATCAGTAATTCCTTATCCACATCTTGAGACTCTGATTTCAATTCTACAATTGGTAGCTGAGCATAAATATGTATAATTTTCAATGGCTTCGAATTTTTTTTTTTGATCCGCTTAATTTTCATTCATATCTTGAAAGTAATTTTTATGAAAATATTTTTATTTTAAGAAAAAAAAATATAGTTACTTAATAATTAATGCGCTAGTCATTCGGGTCTATCGCTTTCGTTCTCTCAATATCCACTAATTCACATTTACAAAATATGTAGTATATATTTAAAATTTTCTGTTGATTCTTTACGAGTTGTTGCTTTGATAATGAAAAAAATTGCCCTACAAATTTTTTTATTTTTTATAAAACACATTTTATAAACAATGTTTGTGCAAAATTTCAGGAAAAATATTAAATAGTCCTGAGAGGCCTTTTTTTTGAAGAGCCTTGCGGTGATACTTCCCAGGTCGAACAGGTCAACTTAAACCATAAAAGTAAACAAATTTCATTAGTTTAGTGTAATTCCTTGTGCTAGAACGATCGTTTTTAAGATTTTTTTTTTTTGTGCATACGGGAACGTTTTATGCTAAAAATGAACTTTTTGGTCGCTAGAAATTTCACTAAAAAATTCATTTCGGCGAAAAAAAAAGTTTGTGCTTGAAAAGTCGATCGTTCAAACACAGAAAAATTTTATTACGAACATTTAAAAAAAATTTGAAGAAAATCGGTTCAGTAGTTTTCCGCCAATCCATATCACCGCAAAGTCATTTTTCAAGAAACACCATTTCGAGATATTCGCGTATAAAGTTTCAATCGGCTTGGGGCCGGGACGGAGCGCGCAAGAAGCGCTGTAACTTTTTTCTACTGCTCAAATCTTTATGAAAATTTGGGAAAATGTTCTCAAGGAGTTGTTCTTCAAGATAAAGCAATAAAAAATTTTTCGATTTTTTGAAAATGAAAAAGGTATATAACCCCTTAATCAGTAGAAAAAAAATTATGACGATTCGTTACCTAGTTTTCGAGATATTCTACCTGTAAGCGGACCAAATTATCTTTAAATTGGTTTTATTTTTAAACTTAAATTGGGTCCACTTTGACGGGTTATATCTTCTAAAATAAAAATCGCATTTTAGTCAGGGTTGCATATTTGAAATCGTTGATCAATTTCCTATAAGATGGGTTCATTTAACATTTCGTAGGCGTTCATGAAATTTCGAACTTTTTGTTCTATGGGCGCCACTGTGCGTCGTCAAATTCTCTAGAGATTTTAGGCCCTTATTCGGGCCTTATTACTCGAACTGCATCATTACTTTTTTGAGTTATAACGATGGTTTCATACAACATTTTTTTCAAGTTTTTTACGAAGTTGCATTTTTTTTTTGTAAATTCCAAAAATATGATATTTTATTCTCGGAAAATCTAATTAAACAGATTTAAATGTCCTCTAATTAAATACATTCACAGTTTTCCCATATCATTGCGCATTCAAAAGTTATAGATTAAAATCTAAAAAAAAATTAAAAATATGTTTACATAATTTTTACTACCAAAATGACATGCAATTGGGAATTATTTAATTAGAAATAAAGTTGTTGTTGGAGAACAAAAGGGAAGAAATTAAAAAATGATTTTATTGTGATTTTACTTAATATTTGGAAATTTTAAATAATTTGTTGTAAAAAATGGTATCTAAAAAGATTGAAATATTTTAGTTTTTGGACCATAACTTTTGAAAGCGCAATGATATCGAAAATCTGTAAATGTAGTAAATTAGAGAACATTTAAATCTATTTATTCAGATTTCACAAGAATCAGATATAATTTTTTTACAATTTAGAAAAAATTTTAACTGATAAAACTAATGATTCAGTTCGATTCCCAGGGCCCGAAATAGGGGACAACTGTTTACAGTAGTTGGTCATGACTTTTTATACACTTGAAAAGTGTATATTAATTTTGCCCAGAAGTTTGTAACGCATAGAAATATTCATTTCCGACCCCATAAACTATATATATTCTTGATCAGGACGACGAGCTGAGTTCATTTCCGTCTGTCCGTCCGTCCGTCCGTCTGTCTGTCTGTCTGTTTCTACGCAAACTAGTCCCTCAGTTTTAAAGCTATCGAGCTGAAATTTTGCACAGAGTCTTCTTTTTACTGCAGGCAACTAATATGTCGGAACCGGCCGGATCGGATGACTATATCATATAGCTGCCATAGGAACGATCGGTCCAAAAACTAGTTCTAGTGAGAAAAACTTTTTTGTTTTCTATCGTAGCGTCGCCTATCCTGGTATTTATTAGTTTTATATATTTTCACACAATTCTGGAAAGATTTATGAAAATCGGATGACTATTGCATATAGCTGCCATATAAACGGTCGTTCAAAAAACTAGTTCTAGTGAGAAAAACTTCTTTGTTTTCCATTGTAGCATCACCAATCGTGGTATTTATTAGTTCTATATGCTTTCACATAATTCTGAAAAAATTTATCAGAATCGGATGACTATAGCATATAGCTGCCATATAAAGGGTCGGTCAAAAAACGACTTCTAGTGAGAAAAACTTTTTTGTTTTCTATCGTAGCGTCCCCAATCTTGGTATATATAAGTTTTATAAGCTTTCACATAATTTTGAAAAAAATTTTTCAAGATCGGATGACTATAGCATATAGCTGCCATACGACCGATCGGTCGGAAAATGTGTTTTACTAAGAAAAGTTTTTTTTTATGGTATGAAATTTTTATTATCAACGATTTAAAATTTTTAAATATCTGATATCTATATCCTATTTATATTTGACCGGTTAAATCGGTTGGAGTAAAGTTTTTCAAGTGTATTAAAACTTCGGCTCAGTCGAAGTTAGCTTTGCCTTCTCGTTTTCGACTTGCACAGTGTTTTTATTTTGAAATTTTTCAATCAAAATTGTGATTCAAATATTATATAAAAACACACTTTATTTCCCTGCTTACAACTAGTCCTTAAACTTCTTCTATTAAACTGTTAAACTCCTTCCAGATATTCCTGCATCAAAAAGCGCGGATGTGTGGATAGAGCCATTCCCACCCAAGTGGTGACCATCAAGACATGCAAGAATCGTGGCATCATGAGCATTGCCACCAAAATTGCCATACAATTGAATTGCAAACTGGGCTATACACCCTGGATGATTGAATTGCCGCTGTCCAATTTGATGACCATTGGCTTTGATATAGCCAAATCCACGCGTGACCGCTCGAAAGCCTATGGCGCTTTAGTTGCCTCCATGGATTTGCAGCACAATTCCACCTACTTTAGCACCGTGGCCGAATGCAGTGCCTACGATGTGTTGGCCAATAATCTTTGGCCCATGATTGGTAAGGCATTGCGCCAGTATCAGCGTGAGCACAAAACATTCCCCGGACGTATACTATTTTATCGTGATGGCGTCAGCTCTGGCTCACTGAAGCAGCTCTTTGAATATGAGGTCAAGGATATTGTGGAGAAATTGGATGCGGAATATAAGCGTGCCAATTGTGCACCACCCATGCTGGCCTATATTGTGGTCACCAAATCATCGAATACACGTTTCTTTAGGGGCGATCAAAATCCACCACCTGGCACCGTGGTGGATGATATTGTCACTTTACCCGAGCGATATGACTTTTATTTGGTCTCGCAAACTGTGCGTCAGGGTTCGGTGTCACCGACTGGCTACAATGTGCTCTATAGCAACATTCGTCTCAGTCCAGATCAGATACAAAAGTTAACCTACAAGATGTGTCACTTGTATTACAATTGGTCGGGAACAACACGAGTTCCGGCAGTCTGTCAGTATGCCAAAAAATTGGCTACCCTTGTGGGTACAAATTTGCATGCCATACCACAGAATGCACTCGAAAAAAAGTTTTACTATCTTTAATTTGCTATGGGCGAACAAAATAATGGCTCCTTTTTCCTATATTATATACGCATTATGTTAAATGAAGATTCCTTCGAGAAGCTGCTATAATTTCTAATTTAATGTTTACAGTGAACAAAACAAAAACAAAATACTTTCTTTCCTTATTCTTTTCCATACATGAATGTACTCTTTTTTTTGTTAAATTTAAATAATAAACTATTTCAGAATTCAGCTGAAATCAGCTAAAAACAAAAATATGCGGAGGTGTACCGGAAATCTTTAGAGATTTTTGTATAAACGATTGTATGCGAAATTTAAATCGGTCGACTTTATATTTGAAGGGATCAGGGAACCGAAATAAACCGTTTAAAGCCAAGTACCGGTATCGAAACCGATATTACAATTTTTTTGAGAACCGAAAACCGTTATAATAGAAACCGACAAAACCGGAACCTTACCGAAACGCTAATACCGGTATTGTTTCGGTTTTTTATTATTTATTTTATTGATTTATGATTTACTTAGAAAAGAGTCCTTCGCCCCTGAAGAATATCTAGAATCATATTCTCTTTTTAAGATATCTATATATGAATCAAAAAATTCTAAAAAGCGGAAAAACTTTTCCTTGGTAAATATTTTAACCCTCTAATTAAATGTCAAGAATTTCTAAGTCTTAAAAATATCCTTCCTTAAATATAGATCAAAAATTTTTTTTTTTCGAAAAAAGTTTTAATTTATATTTTAGAAATATATATCAAAAATTATGCCGTAATTTTTATTTTTAAAATTGAAAATAAAATTTAATGCAAATAACTTTTAAACAAAAGACTTACCATTAATAGTTTTTACATATATATGATCTATGAATCAGTATGTACGTTTGTTCATAGCACAAGATGCTGTGGGTAGGTGCAATGAAAGAAGTGCAATAAAAATGATGAAATTTTTGTTTGTTTTTTTGTTCTCCTGCATTGTTAATCGAAAATTTTATACAAAACAATAGTTGGCCATAAGATCAAAGTTCTAGTAATCTTGAGGTAGCGTACGTTTAATAATAAGTTTAAGCAAATTTAAAAATTTGTAAATATGGAAATTTTCTTTAAAAATAAGTTTAGGTAGAAGATATTGAATTAGAGAGTGATGAAATTACAAACCTTATAAAAAAGACTATGAGAAAAAGAGAAATTTAAAAAAAAATTGGTATCGTGAAAAGCTGTAATTTTTATAAAAATGTGCTTCTTAGTATATTATAGTCTTAATATGTTGATGCTTTACAATTTGTTTGGTCGTTACTCGTAGAGTAAAAGGCTATACTATGGTCGGCAATGTATGTATGTAACAGCAAAAGAACCATCACGATCCCTAAAGTGTTTTTATACAGTGTCAATAGCCGAGTTGATTTTGGCCATGTCCGTTGTTTTAGTCGCTGTTCAGTGTAGAGTCGTGTGGCACGCAGATCAAGATATTATGACCGCACGCAATATGAAAATCAATATCTCCTATATTTTCGAGATTGTTCGGACCTTAGAAAATTATTCCACTATATTATATTATGCTTACGCACAACTTATGAAATATGTTCAATGAATTTATTTATTGAGTTTGACAAGAAAAATGTTAAGATTGAGAAAGTATTTAAATGTAGAAATAAGAGCGAAACGACTTAATGATTGTGTAGCCGGTACTGATGCAGATTTGCCAACTGGTATAGGGAACATATATTGTTTTCTCCAATTGTTGGGTAACCGTTTAGAGGCAGGCGAGGTTAGAGAGTGATGAAAATGTAGAAGGTGATAGGAGGTTGTAAAAGACAAGGAGCAAAAATTATAGTTTTATTGATTTAGAAAGAATTGAGAAAAGAAAAGATAAAAGAAATAAGGTAGTTTAAAATAAAAAAAAAAAAGATTAAAAATAAAAAAAAAAAATCTATTCGAGCTTTTTTTCTAAGTATCGAAAAATATAATTAAAAGAAATTTTTTTTTTGAATTGAAAATAATAGTTATTTGGTAATTTAAAAAAAATTATAACAGTGACAGTATGGTTTAAAGTTTAATTCGTTACAAAAAAAAATAAAGCTATTAATTGTTATCATTTAAAAAAAGAAAGTACTAATAAGATTTAAATGGTAAATTCTTCCAACCGCCAGGCTGCAATAAAAGCTTGACTCGATTATTTTTGCATTTCGATTGCAACAAATTTTGCAAGAGAGAGAGAAAAAAATTATCAGTCCATTAGGAAGTATAGTTGTACTCGATATACCGAAATAAAAAATCTTCGAGCTCAAAGCATAACCAAAAAAGACAAGATTTTTGAATAACTTAAAAATAACCTTTGACACATTTTCCAAGAAATTTATAAAAAGATTGGCGAATTTTTATTTGTAAGGTTCGTAACGAAGTAGAGTATTAAAGGTTTATTAAGAATTTTGAGCTTGATATAAATTATAAAATTAAGTTTTGGATTTAGACAATTTACAAAAATTTGTTTTAATATTTAAAAATGTAATAAAGGAAAAGCTTCGCAGATTTTACGTACGGATACGAAAAAAATTTGAGTACCGTATGGACAGAAACCCGAAATAGAACCTTTAACCGATATTCTCATTTCGGAACGTACCGGAACCGGTACCGGATTAATCCCTGAAAGGGATACAAATATGCCGGGTTACTAGATCAGATTTATTCAAAAATTGAGCAATTTGAAACTGATTTACTCCCCTGAAGTCCACGTAGATTTAATTCATACGGTGTAAACCCGCTAGGGAACTCACTTCACATATAAAGTGAATGCAATCGTTTATGCGAAAATTTCTAAAGATTTCCAGTACTCAACTGATTAAACTTAAACAGAGGCCTAAATGAAGTCTGAGAGGTGTCTGGGAGGATATCAGCAGAGAAATTGCAGTCTTTGTTGACGCAGAACACAGGCAGTTGTAATTGGAAAACAGACTTCACCCCTTCCTTGTACCTGGAGCATGAGTTTCCCAACCATATCTCAAACCAGCACATTTTTATGGCTCTTTAAAAGTTGACGAAGAATTTCCCTCCGGAATGAATCACGAACTGTATGAGTTCTTTGGAGGTTTGGAGGCATTGCGATTAAACTAAATTCACTTTCGCAAACATTTTGCGATTTGGTGACAGAATTTGCTCTTAAAACCAGTTTCGCAAAATTTTTGCGAAAGTGTAAATGGCAGCATGTCTGTATATAATGTAAGTATATGTTTTTTATGTATGTAAATGCAGATCTTAAGAACACAATTTTTTCCATTTAATGCCTTATTTAAAATACAGCGGACAACATTGTCTGCATACCACCAAGGAAATATGAAGAAACTTACTCCAAAGCGGACTAAGGACAACGAGAAGTTGAAATGGAAATGGAACAAGATAATAAGAATTTTTAAAGCAAGATGTGCCAGATGAATGCAACTTATGCAAAGTAAAAGAATGCGAGGACTTAGAACAATTTTAAGGCAGGTACTTTAAAAAATAATTACTTACGCGATATTAAATAGAAAAGACGACAATGGCTGGAATCGGATTTGAAGCGATTTTTAGATCATGGGATCAAATATCTTTTAAGCCAACAGAAGATTTAAAACAAATGTAGGAACAAAATTGGATTTTGATTGACTGGAAGCTTCTCGAGGAGCCTCTTATCAAGACCATTCTCGCCAGAGGGTATATTAAAATTCGCATGATGTTTGAAACGCATAGAAGAAAGCATCTCCGACCCCATAAAGTATATTTATTCTTGATCAGCATGACGAGCTGAGTCGATATAGCCATGTACGTGTCTGTCTGTTTCAATGATATCTTTTTTCAAAATTTCTTTGCACCAATCCAAACGAGCCTTTTTTTGAGCGATTGTCAAATTGTGCGGGTTCCAACGAGATCAAACCTTTTTTACGCCCTGGTGTTCATGCAATATCGCATGTATGCTGGTGGAAGAAATGCCCAAGGATAACTCTAGTTCACGGTATGTCACATGACGATCTTGCATTATCAGTTCACGCACGGCATCAATGTTTTCTGGCACAACGACTGTTTTTGGACGACCTTCGTCTTCGGGGAGCGTCCCCGCCATTAATTCTTAAACTAATTTTTCACAGTGCTATAAGATGGTGCTTCATCGCCATACAAAGATTTATGTTCATCGTTGAACTCGTGTCGTGATAATCCACGTCGAAAGTTGTGAAAAATGATTGCACGAAAATTTTCACGAGTTAATTCCATTTTTCTGCCGAGGTAAGTTTTTGATTAATCGTTTATCGATATCAAAAGTGGTCACACATGAAAGAGTTGTATGGAGCTTTTATCGATAAAAGTCCAAACTTTTTTGGGAAAGGCCAATTGGCCTTATAAAGTAGACCAATACTACGATGCTATAAAATCCAAATTGAAAAATAATTTTTTTTGAAGGGGTACTTTTACTTATAATGATTACGGTCCCTGCTTTATATATATAAAGTATATAAAGTGTGCCGAACGAAAATGTAAATCTTATCCAAGTACAGGCGACTTAGCCCAAGAACAGAATTCGTAACAGTGACTGCGATTACGATATTGAAAGCAGTTTGAGGAGAAGTAAATCGACAACTAGAATACAAATTGTGTTTCGGTGGAGAGGAGTTGGTTCCTTTAATGATTGATGACTTTTGTAAACGTTTAATTTGGGAGCAAACTGGTAGAAAGCAGAAGTCTCTTTAGATCAGGGGTGCCCAAAGCCTATATGCTCTACCAGCTCAATTGTTGTTGCAATGTACGCAGCTATAGACACACAGCAACCGGTAATAACCGGTTTCCCTTCATCTCTGTCTTGTGGTTGTTGTTTTTTGACAAATGTATTGGTGTCTGCTCTGTCGTAAGCAGGCTATGGGCATCACTGGTATAGATAGTGAAGTTGGGCAATTGTCTCGCCTTTTTTTTCCAAGGTCTGGATCTCAGTGGCCACTTCGAACTGTTAAGTTTGGCATAGGGTGATAGCTATGACTCGATCAGGTGAGTCTTTTATCCAGCTACCCGACCAAAGGTTTTTGGTGATATGACTTAGACACAGAGCTTAATCCTAGGTGTGAGGCCTTCCTTTTTTACAAATGTTTTTCAAATCAGTTATGACATAAATATGGCTTGCACAACAACAATCTACTATATTACTTCACTTTATTTCGTACTGAAATGTTTCGCAGACATAATCGTGTGTAGTTTATAGCTCTAATCCATATTAATTATCCTCCATTTTAAACATTATAGCCAACAATATGACGCTTGCCAATACATTCGCCAATGTAGAACCAGAAGATAACCTCAGCGCCGACCAGAGTGTTTAGCCAAGCCTCGCGCACCGACAGATTCTTGTAGGCTCCGGTTTTGGCGCTCTTGACCAGATTACCCAGACCCTGGCGAATGGCTGGTATATCGGCTGGCGTGGGTGGTGTCAGCTCCACCTTGGCGTATTTCAAGAAAACTTCCAACTGAGGTCTTGCCTGAACAAGCAGCCCTAAGCAAAATGGAAAAAAAATCGAACATTACATAACTTCGCAATTTGTAACCAGAAATTTGGGTGGAAGTTAAACAAGGTAAGTACTTACTGTTGACTAGGCCGGATCCTTTGGTAGCCATACTCGCCATGTTTTAATATTGCCTAAAATTACTTGAAGTTTTACTACAAAATTTTATTGAAAATGATATAAAAAAAAACCATACCTTGTCCAAGAGCGATGAAACAGGGTTGTCAAATTCTACACAGGGTTGGATAACCACTTGTCGATGTTCGATAGGCGGTTATCGAATAGCGTGGGTGGTGTGATTATTTTGAGTGGGCTGGAACTAGTTCAAATAAAATTAAAAATCGAATGTTAAAACAATAAATACTGTTGTCTAACAGCAGCAGTTGATTACTTGAAATTAAAAGACACTTTATTAAGAGACTTCTAGCTGCTTTTTTGAACTATTCATTTGTTGAATTTAAGGTAATTTTTTTAAATTTTGTTGATAGTTCTTGAAATGAACTGTACGCAATATTTCTATAATGACAAATATTTAGCTTGAACAGTAGAGTTCTGCCCAATTTCGTGAGTTAGTTCAAACGAACTAGTTATTAAAATAAACTAATGAACTATTTTTGAACTAGAGTCATTTTTAACTATACAATTTTTTAACCAGTTTTTTATTGAACTTGTTCATTTTTTGAACTAAGGTTTTTTTTTAAATTTGTTATGACTAGTTCTTTTTAAACAAGGTATGTTAAGATTTTAGTCAGAAAGAAAAGAATTTGGCTTGAACAGTGGAGTTTGCCATGGACTATAAAGAACTAATGCTAGTCTCAGTGTTGAACTATGTTTATTTTTTAACTAACATTTTTAACTGAGCTCTTGACTAGCATATGAACAAGGTAATTTTTTAAATTTTGATAGTTCATTAAAAGAACTGTACCAAGATTTCTATAAGACAAGTATTAGTTGAAAGTAGTTAGTAAAGAAAGTTATTAAAATAAACTAATGAACTATTTTTAAACTATAGTTCATTTATTTAACTATACAATTTTTTAATCTTCAGTTTTTTATTGAACTAGTTCATTTTTTAAACTAAGGGTTTTTTTTTTAATTTTTTGATATGAACTAGTTCATTTTTTAAACTAAGGGTATTTTTAAATTTTTTGATAGTTCATTAAATGAACTGTATTTGGCTTGAACAGTAGAGTTTTGCCCAATTTCGTGAGTCAGTTCGTGAACCAGTCATTAAAATGAACTAATAAACTAGGTCTCGGTGTTTGAACTATAGTTCATTTTTTTAACTATACACTTTTTGAGCTTCAGCTCTTTTTTTGAACTAGCTCATTTATTGAATTTAAGGAATTTTTTTAATTTTCTGATAGTTCATTAAAAGAACTGTACACAAGATTTCTATAATGACAAGTATTTGGAAGAGTTCTGCCTAATTTCGTAAGTTAGTTCAAATGAACTAGTCATTAAAATGAACTAATGAACTAGGTCTCAGTGTTTGAACTAGAGATAATTTGATGAACTATTACCTTTTAGAACCTCGGTTCTTTTTTGAACTAGTTAATTTTTTTAAAATTTTTTATAGTTCATAAAATGAAAATATGAAGAAACTGGCGTAAGATTTCTATAATTACAAGTATTTGGCTTGAACAGTTGAGTTTAAACAGTTTAAATGAACTAGTCATTAAAATGAACTAATAAACTAGGTCTTGAGAGAAGCTCGGCTTGGCCCTTTCTTTGGGGCTGTAACAGTCCATTTTACTTTAAATAAACTGGGTCTCAGTGTTTGAGCTATAGTCCTTTTTTTAAGTATTCACTTTTTGAACTAGTTCATTTTATTGAACTAAAGTTGATTATTTGATTGTTTATGAAATGAACTGTATGTCAAATATTTCTCAGTTTTTTTAGCTATACACTTGTTTAACTTGTTAATTTTGTGAACTAGATCATTTTTTACACTAGTTTAAAAATGTCTAGTTCTTAAAATGAACTATATTTTAAAAAATGGACCAAAGTTAAAAAAAAAAACTGGTTCTAAACCTGTAAAGTGAATAGTTCATCAAAAAATGAACTAGTTCATTAAAATTAACTAGAATTTCCAACTCTATTGAACAGTTCATTGGACCAAAGCCGATCTTCTCTTATTCCCTAGGCTTGGACAGCTTTCATTTCAGCGCAAGGGAAAGAGATATTTATTTTAAATATTTAATTTAAACAAACTGTTAGTAAAACTAAATTCCTGATTTTCTTTGTTTTCGATAAATTCCATATCATGATCAACTGACTGTGACTTCGTATAAACCTGACTTATGTTAATTTAACATTAATCGATAGTCCATTTATTCGATAAACCCATTTCATGGAAATATTTTCCAGCTCCAGCTCACAGTTGTCCATCTCTATAATAAAGGTGTGGAAATCGAAGTTTTCCACAAAAATAAGCAAATATTTATAATTTAATTTGTTGCCCAAGCAATTCGCCCACATCGTTTAACATTGACGGAATGCAGTTCTCCAACTAAACCGAAGTTGGCTGAACTTATGTTTTTTTTTGTTGCATACAACAGTGAATGTGAAAAGCGTGACGGCGACGGCAACAACGACGACGGGGCACGGGCGGTGAGTGTATAATAAGAGATATGAGGGTGATCAAATCGAAAAGAATGTTGAAGTTGAACAACTTGCCAGCCCAGCAGCAGCCCCAATCATTGTGAAAAAGAAAGTGCTTGCGAAAAGTAACTGTTTGCAAATCGCGTACATACATATATGTATGTATGCAGTGTGTGTGTGCAAGTCTGTACGTGTATATGTGCGTGAGTGCAAATTAGAATTGTATGCAAATACATACACATGCATTGGTATTAATTAACCAAACATTGATTATATTTCATGGACATTAACTTCGGGTACATATGTAAAAGACAAGGCTGGGGCGCGCATAACTTTCTTGTCCATATCTCTGCAGTTATTTTGTAGCTGCGCTGTTGCTGCTTGCCTCTGCCTCTGCAGTTGGGGGTGAGTTGTCATATTTTCTGTGCTTGGTGCTCTTATCACAATTCACTTGGATATCCATATCCGTGGCGCGTGGGGTGTGGTCCAGACAATGGTACATTTCGTTTTGGGGCGCAGTTTTTTTCGAAATGTATTTTGCACCTTAAGCAGGAGCCCCCAGAGAGGTTGTGCTTGAGTTGCTTTTCAATTGCGTGTAAATCTGCCATATCTTGACGGTGGGGCATGTAACCCAATTCTATTACTCACTCACCTTAGCTACACACAGTAAAAACCTTAATAACCAACCAACCTAGTCCGGGGGCGGACCTGAGCATAAAGAGGCTTACCGGGCAACCGGCATGCATCTCGGTTACCACACTCTGCTTCACACACAGTCAATTTTAGTTGCATTTCAAGTGGAATTGAATAGAAAACTCTGCTGATGGGAAGTTCGAAAGGCCTACAGATGAGGCGCTGGACGGGATTCCCGTAGGAATTTCCAAAGCTTGCGGGACACGAACCTTAAAAGATTAATTTTCTGTAGGAGATAACATAAAAAATACTTTTATTTCGTTATTATAAATTTATCTCCTCACGTTCCCAGACTTTTAAATTATTTTCTGACGAAGCATTTAAATTTGACTCTAATTACAAATCAAATTCAACTATTTTCACCCTAGAATATAGCTAACTTTCCTGGTGGAAACTTGAGTTATTGATTTTTAACAAATTTGTTTGTATAAGTAAACCAAGATTCGAATCAAAACCTACGAATCGGAGGATTCAGGAACCGAATCCAAAGATTAGTCCAAAATTTTGGAATTTTTGAACACTGTTTTCTAAAAAGAAAACGGGGCAAATGTTTTTTTTAACAATACAGCAAGTGCTGCAGCTTTTTTCGCAGATCATTTGCCTAATTTTCTGGACAAATTCACTCTAGTTCGCATTTTTAATTTCGATGAAACTAGTTACAAACTACCAAAGCGTTGAGAAATATATAGATACTTGTTTCCTCAGAGTAATCGTATACACGACCCTTCCAGGCGCTTGTCTAGTTTCAAAATATTAGCAGAGAAAAAGGAATATTTATTGTATACATCTGTTCCCGTTTCCGATTTCGATCAAATTATGCAGAATCGGAATTGGATAGTGTTGCCGTTTTTAAAAATCGATTGTCTTATTCAGCAAATAACTTCAAATTTACGTTTATTTCCATTCGACTGTCTTGATAGCAAAATATATAAACCGAATTGTCTAATCGTTTCTTGAAAATAAGAATAATAACTTTAACACGCACGAATCACGGATGCACACGCACGAAAGTCTGTCTTTACTCACGGTCACGTCGTGACACTTTTAAATTCACGTCACGCTCGCACCTCTAGTCCAGAACATAGGTTAGGATAGGTTGCGATGGTAGAGACAGTGAAGCTTCTGTCACTGCTCAGCGCTCAGTAGACTCATCTTTCTTCTTCATTAACTAAGCAACATTTTCTTCAGTAATCATTATGGTCAATACCAAACCTGGCGGCATGCCTGACTATAAGAATGTGTTTTGTAAGAATTTCTACGAGACGGGAGACATTCTGCCTGCCTAGCCGTACTAGCGTCAATTTTCTTTTAAGATTAAGAGTGGTCCAAATAAGACTAGAGATTTCACCGGCGTGAATAAGTCTCTAGTGGTTCGTAGCAGGGAATAATACCGTAACCGTTAACCGAAATAAACCGTAATAAACCGTGGCCCTTAAAGAAAGACCACAATCAATTCTTTTTTAAAGATATAAAAAAATTGCTCTTAAAAGCGCAAATCCTTTCGTTGGTTTATAAATACACTCTAATTTAGTGATGAACACAAGCACACAAGAACCTCGTAGACCGCACCGTCGTTATTATATATAAATTATAGAAATACGCTTTCTTTTTTTTCCAAATTTTGCATTCACTTTTAGAAATATTATTTCCTAAGAAAGTTTTGTTTTAATATTTAGAAAAGTAAAGTAAAGCTTAGACAGATTTTATGTTTCCAACAGGCTTAGATCGTTTTTAGAGCTGATTAGAGTTGGAGAATCTAGTTCATTTCAATGACCTAGTTCATTAGTTCATTTTTTGATGAACTATTCACTTTCGAGCTATAGTTCATTGTTGAATTATAGTTCATTTTTTGAACTATAGTTCATTTTATGAACTATAGTTCTTTTTTTGAACTATAGTTCATTTTTTTAACTATAGTTCATTCTTTGAGCTATAGTTCATTCTTTGAACTATAGTTCATTCTTTGAGCTATAGTTCATTCTTTGAACTATAGTTCATTCTTTGAACTATAGTTCATTTTATGAAGATCATTTTATGAACTTTTGTTAATTTTTGTAACTATAGATCAATCTATGTAACCAATTCACTTTATTTAATACTTTTTCATTCGGACATGCAGACGGCTTAAAGATTACTAATCGATATAAAACAACCGACATTTTATTGGCTAATTTTTTTTATGCAATTCATTTTTTAACTATTGATTATTTTTAGGATAAAGTTCTTTAAATGAACTAAAAGTTCAAAAAAATGAACTATAGTTCGTAAAATGAACTATAGTTCAAAAAAGAACTATAGTTCATAAAATGAACTATAGTTCGGCAAAATGAACTATAGTTCAAAAAAGAACTATAGTTCATAAAATGAACTATAGTTCAAAAATGAACTATAGTTCAATAGTGAATACTTCAAAAATGAACTATAGTTCAAACCCTGAGACCTAGTTCATTAGTTCATTTTAATGAATAGTTCATTCGAACTAGTTCATGAAAATCGGCACAACTCTAGAGCTGATATACCCCTTGGAGAATTTTATCAGCATATTATGGGCTATATTGAACCGTAGTCTTAAAGTATGGGTTCAAATCTATCGTAATCCTGAGAGATCTCTTTTTTCTTTCTTTTCTAACCATAATTGAGTAATATTTTTCTGTTTTTTATACACTTGAAAAGTGTATATTAATTTGCCTAGAAGTTTGTAACGCATAGAAATATTCATTTCCGACCACATAAACTATATATATTCTTGATCAGGACGACGAGCTGAGTTCATTTCCGCTTGTCCATCCGTCCGTCTGTCCGTCTGTCCGTCTGTCTGTCTGTCCGTCTGTCTGTTTCTACGCGAACTAGTCTCTCAGTTTTAAAGCTATCGAGCTGAAATTTTGCACAGAGTCTTCTCTTTACTGCACGCAACTAATATGTCGGAACCGGCCGGATCGGATAACTATATCATATAGCTGCCATAGGAACGATCGGTCAAAGAACTAGTTCTAGTTAGAAAAACTTTTTTGTTTTCCATCGTAGCGTCACTAATCTTGGTATATGTTAGTTTTATATGCTTTCCCCATGATTCTGGAAAAAAATGTATCAAAATCGGATGACTATATCATATAGCTGCCATAGGAACGATCGGTCAAAAAAAGTACTTTAGTGAAAAATTTTTTTGCTTTCCATCGTAGCGTCTCCAATCAAAGTATATATTTGTTTTATATATTTCCACACAATTCTGAAAAAATTTATCAAAATCGGATGACTATAGCATATAGCTGCCATATAAACCGTCGGTCAAAAAACTACTTCTAGTGAGAAAAACTTTTTTGTTTTTTATCGTAGCGTCCCCAATCTTGGTATATATTAGTTTTATATGCTTTCACATAATTTGAAAAAATTATCAAAATCGGATGACTATAGCATATAGCTGCCATAGGACCGATCGGTCGGGAAATGTGTTTTACTAAGAAAAGTTTTTTTATTATCAACGTTTAAAATTTTATATGATATCTATGATTTATATTTACCTAATTTTTAATTATTAAAACTTCGGATGTCAAGTTAGTTTCCTTTGTTTTCCATATTTTCATTCATTTTATCCAGTTTTGTTTTAATATTTAGAAAAGTAAGTAAAGTTAGACAGATTTTATGTTTCCAACAGGCTTAGATCGTTTTTAGAGCTGATATACCCCTTGGGTTTTATCAGCATATTATGGGCTATATTGAACCGTAGTCTTAAAGTTATGGGTTCAAATCTATCGTAATCCTGAGAGATCTTTTTCTTTCTTTTCTAACCATAATTGGTAATATTCTTTCTCGTTTTTTATATCCTTAATTCTATGTAGACTTTTTTGTTGAGTTGAATAAAAAAGTCTAGAGATCGGCATATTTAAAAACACTTAGTTTTTAGATGGTATATTCATAGAACACAATTTTTTAATTCTTTCACACCCATTAATTTTTTGGATATCATGAAACAATTTTAGTTTTTGTATATTAAAAAAATTATGCTTGTACCGGTATACCGAAACAAAAATCTGGGTACCGTATCGGCACCGAGAACCGAAAAACACTAAAAACCGAAATAGAACCTAGAAATTCTCAACCGGTACCGGAACCGATATTCGTTTCGGGATTAATCACTGGTTCGTAGTCATTTTGTATGTAGTTTCCCTTGGTTTTAGTTTACATGTAGCAAAAGGCAACCTTTTAGTACTCCAATCTGCCAAGTCTAGCAAGCCGTTCAGCAATCTAGCATTATCCAGGCACCCCTACGAGACATATTATAAAGTGATGAGCCATCTCATTTGGAGATTTGCGGCAGTATTACCCTCTTGTCCGAAAAGATAAATACATTTCCCCCTTCCATTCCATTTCTAGCCCCTATGAATCAAAATGTCAACAAACGCTTTTCCAAGAATTGGCAGATAAAAAGCTAGGGCCACTTCTGAGTACACGTCACCCATTAAACCTTCACTCTTAGAACAGGCCAACTGAGGAACACTTTAACCGTACAATATGTATAAGTTAAAGAAGAGGTGTTAACTATTAAACTTTGAACTATAACTAAGAGAGATGGACAGGGCTGTAAATGAATCAATCATTTCCAGATTGATTCACGATTCAATCTCAACTTGATTTGAAAAATAAAGAATTCATTCATTTCAGCTTTAAATCATCAAGATTTAAATCTGATTCAATCATTGAAGATTGCTTTTAGGAGATTTAAAAATCATTTTGGAGCAATCAGATTGTAAATATTTTGATTTAATTCATTTGATTTAAATCTTTGAAGATTTAAATTATTTGATTTAAATCATTGAAGATTTAAATCTTCAAGATTTAAATCTTAAAGTCTTAAATCATTCGATTTAAATCAAAATATTGCAATCTTTAATGATTTAAATGAAAAATTTTAAATCTTTAATGATTTTAATAAAAATATTAAAATCTCGAATGATTTAAAACTCAAAATGATTTAAATCTTTACTGATTTAAATCTCAAAATGATTTAAATCTTTAATGATTTAAATCACAAAACGATTTAAATCTATAAAAAAATAAATCACATTTGATTTCAAATGTTTGATTTAAATCAAATGAATAAATCTTAAATGATTTAAATCTTTAATGATTTAAATCAAATGAATTAAATCAAAATACTTACAATCAGATTGCTTCAATATGAATTATAAATCAACTTTATGCAATCTTTCATGATTGAATCAGATTTAAATCTTAATGATTCAAAACTCAATTGAATCAATCAAGATGCTAATAAATCATTAAGATTTAAAATCAAAAATGATTTAAATCTTTTACAGCTCTGGAGATGGAACGATATATTATTGATCAATTTAATAGAAATAAATTGAATTATTAAACCAAGAACTTTTGAGTTAGGAACTAAACGAAAGACTGAACTAATGAACAATTTCAAAGTTGAACTGCATTTGTTTTGGTGGCCCCAGTTCTAGGTCTACACCGCCCCTGAACAAACTAAACTCATAATGTCTATCTAGTTGACTGTCTGTGTGTGTGTACTGAATGCAAAAACTAGACAAATTTAAAATTATAGTTCGAAGGCAGGAAGTTTCACTTGACAAAACATTTCATATATGTTTGCTTTCTCTAGGGGATCTCATGTGTATTTTACACCATGTGTGCTAATTTTGGTGTCGGGGGAGCAAATGTGTAAGATAAACAGTATGTCACTTAGATAAATCTAAAAGAAAGTTTAAACTTCCTAATACTAATCAAAACCTCTAACCCTTCTTCTATTTTAGTCAATGAGGACGCATTGCTAATACACACAATTGTGCTTAGTTGAATCACAAACTCTCCGGAAACCATCATCAACTGTCATAATCATGCCACTGCCAAAGCGTTCCATAGAGCCTGTGCATGTGGCACGTTCGGTGTATCAGCAGGATGAGTTACAGTCTGTGGAGCTGGAGACCGTAACCAATACCACTTTGACCAATATCATACGTCAACTGTCATCGCTCTCAAAACATGCCGAGGATGTATTTGGTGAATTGGCCCGAGATGTGGGCAATATAGGAGATCGAGCCAACTCATTGCAGGCGCGTATCGATAGGCTGGCCATTAAGGTCACTCAGCTGGATAGCACCGTGGAGGAAGTACCACTAACCGATATTACACGCAAAAAGGCATTCAAATCGGCCAAAATATTTGATCAGCAAATCTTTTCGCGAGCCACCATGCCGGCTCCCATGCTCGAGACATATGCTCTATGCGATAAGCCACCGCCACTGGACAAGCTCAATGTTTATCGGGATGATGGCAAGGATGGTCTCAAATTCTATACCGATCCCAATTATTTCTTTGAACTGTGGCGACAGGAAATGCTCAAGGACACGGAACGTGTAATGCAGGATAAGGGCAAAAAGTTACACAGGCCGCGTCAAGAAGGTGGCAGTGGTGGAGCCGCTGGTCGTGGTCACAAGAAACGTGTTCGCACGCCACACAATACACGGGAGAAGCAGCGTCAGATGGCCATCGTTCAAGGCGAAACTTTAATGCCCGCACATTTTATTTATCGCACACCCAATTCAATGGTCAACGAAGAGTCTGGATATGGAAGTGAGTATGGCTAGAGTTAATGGTATTCCGATAGTTTTTTTTTAATATAAAATATAAAAATGTTTATATGATGTTGTTGTTGACACACAACAAGTACTCAGTGCAGAAAAAAAAACCTAAACAAATTATTGCCCTAAATAAATGGTTACATACAGAGGCTGAAAAAGTAATCAAGCCAATTACCATTACTCGAAGTAATTATGCTAGTCAAGTAATTAAAGCTAAATTAAAGTTGTAGTTTAAAATCCCCTTCAATTTGTTGAGGCCTTTTAAATAATTAGCCCTGTTCTCAATTCCTGATTTCCAAGAAAGGATTAGATAATTCGGTTCAATTCCTATCAAGACAATTGAATAAAAATAAATGGATATTGGAAGTTAAGATTGGAATCACTCAATCAGTTGTATGAAATAGGGAACATTTTCCAATTCCGATTCCGCATATTTTGATCAAAAGAGAAAATGGGAACAGCCCTAAATACATTTTGTTAGGATACTCAAAATAGTCATTCGTTTTACATTAGATTTGGTTTTCAACAAAAAATATATAAAAGTGTTTGTGTGAAGCATATGAAGGGCTATTAGTTTTGTTAGGTTGAGGCTTCAAATTACAAGATTACAAATAAACCCACACGGTAGCTTGCTCGTAAGCAATGAGACAATTGGTTGGAGTTAAAGACTGTTTCGAGATAACCATATCTCTCATCAGACTCCTTCTTGTCTGTGTGGTTGCCTTAGTCGGGATATACAGGGTTGCCCATATTCGACGGACCCATGTTTTTTTTTTTTTTTAAATCAAAGAAAAAAATAAAAATTTGGCGGTTGGCAATCTTAATCATTTAATTTGTTCCAAGTAGATTTGTTTACATCAATTTTTGAATATGATATCTCTCAAATGGCCGCCTCTGGCGTTGATGGCGTATTGTGCCCTTTTTTGCAGCATTTTCCATCGTTTTCGCCAACATTTCGGCCGGAATAGCGGCTATTTCTTCACGAATGTTGTCCTTGAGCTCTTCTACGGTCCTTGGCTTGTTAACGTAAACCTTTGACTTCAAATATCCCCACAAGAAGAAGTCAGGCGGCGTCAAATCGGGCGAACGCGGTGGCCAGTCCAAATCACCACTTTTCGACATCAAACGGCCCGGAAACAATTTCTTCAGAAAATCGATTGTTATGCGACTTGTGTGCGGTGGAGCGCCGTCTTGTTGAAACCAGAACTGCCTCATACGCTTTCGACGAATAATTGGCATCACAAAATTGGTCATCATGTCGCGATAACGCTCCTGGTTGATGGTAACAGCATGGCCATTTTCATTTTGGAAGAAAACGGCCCAATGACCGTTTTCGCACTAACGCCGCACCAAACTGTGACTTTTTCGTCATGAAGAGGCACTTCTTGAATCTCCTGAGGATTTTCAGTGGCGTAAATACGGCAATTTTGCTTATTTACGGTCCCATTCAATGTGAAATGGGCTTCATCGGACATGATAATTGAGTTTTCACAATTGACTTGTTCTGTTGAATGTAAATTTCAACTATTTCAGAGCGCTCGCGTGGCGTGTATTGTTCCATGGTAAAAATCTGCTTGGACTGACGCTTCAAACGCGGTATGTCATTAAGCGATCTGACATCTCTGTCAAAAGTTATGGCGTTGCCAGATGGGTCCGTCGAATATGGGCAACCCTGTATATATTCTTGATCAGCTGTCCGTCTGTTTCTATGCTATCTCCTCCCTCAGTTTTAAAGCTATCTTGACCAAACTTTGCAAAAGTCTTTAAATACAAATACGCTGCACATTTGTCGGAATCGGCCAGATCGGATGACTATATCATATAGCTGCCATAGGGATCGATCGGTCCAAAAAACTAGTTCTAGAGAGAAAACTTTTTTGTTTTCCATCGTAGCGGTCACCAACTGTAGTATATATTAGTTTTAGATGCTTCCACACAATTCTGGAAAAATTTATCAAAATCGGATGACTATAGCACAGTAATAAATAGTTTTATATCTCCACACAATTTTGAAAAAATTTACAAAACGAGAAAATATAGCTGCCATACAAACGGTCGGTCCAAAAACTAGTTCTAGTGAGAAAAACTTTTTGTTTTCCATCGTAGCATCACAACTATATTATTTTCTATCTTCACATACAAAAGTTGATCAAAATCGATGACTATACATAAGCTAACTAAAAATTAGTTGAAGTGAGAACATTTTTTTGTTTTCCATCGTAGCGTTACCAATCTCGGAATATATAAGTTTTATATGCTTCCACACAATTCTGGAAGGTTTAATCAAAATCGGATGACTATAACATTTAGCTGCCATAGAGCGATTCGTCGGAAAAATGTGTTTTTACTAAGAAAATTTACATTTTGAGCGATAAGTTAGATTTGAGTTGGTACTAGATGATTTACAGGCTAATTGCACAATGCTGTACTAAAAACAGACAGAAATAAGCCTTCTTCTGTGACGTCTTAGTTGCAATAATAGTAAAAATTTATGGTTCGGTTTGATTAGGCGAGATCCAACATTTCCCCTTATGCTTTGTTCCCACGTGTGCTTTTATATCATATAACTTTGAATTCAGTGAAGACTTGCATTAGGTGCAATATTTTTTTTATTGAATCGTTTAAATTATTTTAAATGCACGAATCACGCACGTATCACGGATACACACGTACGAAAGTCTGAGATTTCTCACGATCTCGTCGTGAAATGTCGTAACACACCGTCACACGTTAAATTTACTTCACACGCGCACCTTTAGTTTTGATCCAATATATATTGGATCGTCCGTCTGTCCGTCTGTCTGTCCGTCTGTCTGTTTCTACGCGAACTTGTCTCTCAGTTTTAAAGCTATCGAGCTGAAATTTTGCACAGAGTCTTCTTTTTACTGCACGCAACTAATATGTCGGAACCGGCCGGATCGGATGACTATATCATATAGCTGCCATAGGAACGATCGGTCTAAGAAGCCAGTTCTAGTGAGAAAAACTTTTTTTGTTTACCATCGTAGCGGGCACAAATCTTGGGGTATGTTAGTTTTATATCTTCCCTCATAATTGTGAAAAAAATTGATCACAAATCGGATGACTATATCATATAGCTGCCATAGGAACGATCGGTCGGAAAAGAAGTTTTAGTGAGAAAACTTTTTGTTTTCCATCGTAGCGTCACTAATCTTGGTATATGATAGTTTTATATGATTTCACATAATTCTGGAAAAATGTATCAAAATCGGATCACTATCGCATATAGCTGCCATAGAAACGGTCGGTCAAAAAACAAGTTCTAGTGAGAAAAACTTTTTTGTTTTCCATCGTATCGTCACAAATCTTGGTAGATATTAGTTTTATATGCTTTTTACAAATTTTTTTAAAAATTTATAAAAATCGGATGACTATAGCATATAGCTGCCATAGGACCGATCGGTTCGGAAAATGTGTTTTACTAAGAAAAGTTTTTTTTTATGGTATCAAATTTTTATTATCAATGATTTAAAAATTTTTTAAATATCTGATAATCTATATCCTATATATATTTTTACCAGTTAAATCAGTTGGAGTAAAGTTTTTTCAAGTGTATTAAAACTTCGGCACAGTCCAAGTTAGATTTCTCTTTTCATTTTTATAATCAATCAAACTGTATAAGGAAAATTTAAATAATCAAAATCATTGCTTATCATTAGTTCCGAAATTCAACAATTTTGTGAAAGCCTTCAAAGTATTTATTGACCTCAACAGGTCTTATCAGCTTATTCAGTTAAGATATTGGGGCTTATGATGTGGTGAATAAGAGCTTAATAAATATTTGATTAATTAAACATTTTCAATATGTGTCCACTTACAATTGAATTGAATTACGAGTAATGGTAATTGGGCCAATTGCCCCATGTATGTGACCCATCCATGTATATCCCCCAAATTGGTTATATCTCTCTCTATATAAGTATAAACGCACTGAATACAACTTTCCACAAAATATGGTACTATATCGAATCCATCATATACTCTCCAATATGCCATATATTTAGCTCAGCTAGTCGAAATCCAAACAATTGGCACCGACAGCGAGGCGAGACCCATGCGGCGACAGCTGTTCGATAGCTATGATGTCCAAGACGTAGGTACGATGATGCAACGCACCGGCAGCACCGCAAAACGCAATTTCCAATGCTCACCAACTGCGTCAGCTTATATACGAAAATGCCCGCCCGCTCCCCACATTATATTATTTGCTCCCCTCGCTCCTCTCTCTCTCTCTCTCTACATTTGCATAATTGTAGTTATCAGAATGCTCGCTCAATGGCTCGCTGAATTGTTCATTTCATGTAGCGCACATGAAACTTAACAGCTGAATATTATTCGCCCTTCAATCATAATTATTCTCATACAAAATTCATACATTCAAAACGAAATCACTACTAAAGAAAGTTGTTTGATATCCATATATCATTTTCATAACTCAAGCATGGGCGACAATATAATAAATTAAATTAATGTACTATTTAAATGTTTGAGTTATGCTACAAACTGAATGTGTGTGCCATTTGTGTGTTGTAAGAATTGAAAGAAGCGAAAGTTTTCCATATATATCCAACATATACCCCTGTCTCGAGACAATTTCTTCCGACTTTTCCGATCTGTGAATCGAAAATAATTTGTAACTTTAAAAAAAATTACCCCCTCAGAGTTTACAAACCGATTTCTTCATACATCGGCTCAAAAACAACGTTATTCTTTAAGTCTCTGCCCCCGTGTTCGATACTTAGGCTTTAATCTTAAACATTTTTCATTTTTCGAACTTCCTAGTAGATTTTCTCATATCTTTGGTTTGATCATTTATTTGTCCCGTAACTTTATAGTGGAATTTTCCTTGTTCAACTATAATTCAACAACAAATTTTTTAACAACAACGTTTTTTACATTATTCCCCCATTTTCCGACCTTTGGGAATGGATTTTCCGAAATTTCAATTTTTACTTAAACAACTCTAAAATTTTACATTTTGAAATTATATTATCGCACATTTATTTTCACGTTTAGCCTTGAACCCACCACCGCCCTCCGTATTCTGGTTTTAATTTACTTCCATTTACTCTATTCGTTGATCCATTTATTTTAAATGTCTGTCCGTTCCGATCCCGTTCACTAATTTTGGAAATTTAATCCCGTCCCGATCTCGAAAATTTGTCCGGGCCCCGTTTGGGAATTCCGAAAGTTCTCCGTCCTGCGCCCATTTCTAATACAAACCGATTTTCATAACAGATCGTCTTAAGAAATAACCCACTTTCCGACTTTGAGGGAGCATTTTCCAAACTCGAAAAACTCATTTTAATTATTTTGCATACTTAACGAATTAAAAGTCAATCGGTTGAAAAATAACTATTCCCATACTACATTTTGCTTACTGGCGGATTTTCCAAAATCGGCTAATCACGCGTCCAAGAGAAGATATTAAACAATGCTTCCCCATTCAAACTTTTACGGGCATTTTTTCCCCCTTTACTTTATGAATAGAAAAAGCTCTGAAAACTGAATGTTTTTGAAAAGCTGTCATATTTATATAAAGTTTAATGCCGAAAAAAATTTGTATGTCATGTGGAAAGAGGCCTTTAGGTTGGAATTTTGTTTATTTCCTGAGTTCCCACTTTCATCGCATATGATAACTTCTGTGAAAGTTGAAAGCTTCTAGCTCGTACTGTTTAGGAATCACTCAGTCAGTCAGTTATTGAGCACAAACACTTTTATAGGGTGGCTGATGAATGATGCTACATTGATATACTCACCTAGATTTAAAAACAGAAACATGAGAAAAAGCTCTAAGAAATACAGGGTTTGGTTTTCATCTTAATAATCATTTCAATATCCTGCATATAAGATCATTTGAGTATTAACAAAAAGACACGAACTTAGTTGAACTTTACGAAGCGAAACGAATATAGTAACCTCGAACTGTGCCTGATATGTTTTCTAAGAGTGTTCTACGATTCTTTTAGTTCCATGTTTTACTTTGATTTCTGAATTTTAAGAACAACATCTTTCGATGATATTGATATTGTATTGTGTATTGCATCGTAACGGAATTGATCCCAAGAGAAGGCAATTCGCTAAAAGATTGAACCCTTAAAAAAAAAACTTCTTTTTGATGGTAAAACTTATCACCTGCATGTGATAATAACACCTGCATTATATATACTTTCATTTAATTATTTGCTATGATTTGTGTCTCTATATTTTTATTGTTGTTGTTGTATATCATTTTTCCAATAATCCAAATGGTTCTGTAAATTGTTGTATGTAAATCCCACAAAACGTTCAAATCAACCATCAACACATAATCATCTCATTTGCAGATACTGTAAAGCCCTATAATATGCTCTCGCATTTGGAAAATAATAGTAATCTCACAAAGCAAACCGCCGTTGCGATTACAGGTCAGAGCAACAAATTCTTAATGCAAAACTCGATTGAATCAAGTAAATGTGTTCCTTCCATCTACTTCTATCCCCCTCACAAAACTTACTTATCACACA
Organism: Lordiphosa mommai; assembly: GCA_018904225.1. Classification (NCBI taxonomy): domain Eukaryota; kingdom Metazoa; phylum Arthropoda; class Insecta; order Diptera; family Drosophilidae; genus Lordiphosa; species Lordiphosa mommai. The sequence continues at coordinate 103,675 of JAEIFT010000330.1, read as the reverse complement.
CAATCAATTAATTTACACAAATGTAAGAAAATAAACTGCACTCCATATAAATCAACTTTCAACGAATATTATGTGACTCGAGTCTCAGTGCAGTTTATTTTGTTCCATGTTGTACTCCGCTCACTGTTACGGTCTTCTCAATAGTACAGTTAGGTAAACGCGTTATGTCCCGACATATTGGAACATAATTCATGAAAGTTGATTTATTTAGCAAAAGCCCTTAGAATTTTATTTGTAGTGAAATAGCTAACTAGGATGTAAAGGGATACTTTTTAAGTTAAGTATATAAATAACAGATTTAGTGTGACCAGGTGCAAATTGACACTTTCATTGAAAAGTTTATAATTTAAGATTACAATCTTGTCAGTTGAGAAATTGTCAAGCACTTTTGACAATGAATTTGGGGACCAATTAAAATGCTTCCCCGGCAGATTGGAAGATATTTCAAAATCCTTGGGACCGTTAAATTTGAATGTAAGCAATGTGGGTTTTTTTTTTGAAACTTTTGTCAAGTTTCGACTACAAAAAGAGAGAGCTTTTCTGGGTGGGGTTTGTAATGAATTTGACGACCTTTCTAATGTTACTCGAGGTAAGGTAAACAACTTTATGACTCACACCAAAACGAGTTTTGTATTATCATGGTGGAGAATGATCCGTCTGCAGATTTTTCTCAATTTCTTGAAAACTTCTGTATCCTTCAAAACTAACAGCCCAATCAACCGTTCTTAATCAATTCGGATGCAACATGACCAGTCTTCTATATAAAGACCGTTTGGAATTGGTTCCTTTTAAAACAATTTTTCGGGTGAATCCTATTTTCTTTGGGCTTCAAATGATTGAAATGATTAGATTTATGCACTGCATTAAACCCTGAATTTTTCCAAGGTCAATACTAACGTGGACAGTCTTTGGGGTACATTCTTACCCCAGTTAATTTGTATGAGAATCAATCAAATTTAAAATGAATTTTAATTGTTTTTATAAATTCGTTTAACAAAATATTCAGGTCTGTTCTCGTTTCCGAATTCATAAGTGCTTTTTGACAACCTCATCAAGAAAACAAAATTTTACTATTAAAAGAATTTGAAAGAGATCGAAACAAATGATAATCCGAATGTGCAAGGTCGGGGCTATATGATGGATATGCCATCACCTCACAATTCAGCTCCGATAATTTATGACTTGTGACCAAAGAAGTACGCAGTCGTGCCTTGTCGTGATGAAAATGCACATCCTGGCTATTGGCTTTTCGGCCAATTCGGATAGCTTAAATAAAAGTCATCAATAAATAATTTGATGATACTCGAACTACGTGCAAGCTGATTAAAGATTATGTTTACAAAGTTTTTCCTCAATGGCTTTTATTATTGCGATATATGCAAATGACTTTTATGCTTATGACTTTAACAATCAATCTTTGGCCTAATTTTTATTGATGACTTTTATTTAAAAAAGTCATCAATAACTGTTATCATGTAAAAATTTTTAAAAATCAAAAATAACTGTTATGATCAGAGTAACTAAAATAAAATCATAAAATAATTGGTATTTTCGGAATTTGTAAAATAAAAAATCGAAGAATAATTCTTAATATAAAACTTTATATAAAACTTGCAATATAACTGTTAATTTCTATTTTAGCTGTTACCAGTAACTGTTATCTGGTCCCTGGTATTTATTGACAAATGGAGTCGTCTTTATCATACTAGATCTAGTGACCGAGCTTATATTTATCATTTCACATGTAAAGTTTTACAATTTGAATTAGAAATGAAAAATCAAGTCGTAATCGAGTTTATGCATGTTCAATTTTCCAATTAAAATGTAAAATTACACCTGGTCATACTAAAAGCAAGTTTCAGGTCTGTTTCATAATTTGCTAGTTTTCAGTTTTGTATTCTAAATTCAAATGAAATTCAAGTGATTGAAAAATTCCTTCAACTTATTAGAACGTTAAAAATGGCTGAAAAATAAATTTTAGAACATTCCTGATCCTAATACCAGATAATGTAGCAGGGTTCGTAAAATGCACAAAAAATATTTTCATATTATTAACGTCCATGAAAAAAATTAAAATTTATTCAGACATGTAAATAACATGTTTACATGCCTGTGAACACAGCAAGCTGCCTTCTGTAAAAAAAAATGGGAAACAATTTTTTCGACAAAATATTTTACAGGCGTGTTACACGCATGTAAAATATTTTGTGTACACATTTTTTCGACTTTTTGATGTGAAACATCTTTAATTTCGGTACGATGATTTTAATAAAATCATTTTCATAGTAGGGGTAAAATTCAATTTGGAAATAACGCATAACGCGTAACGCATAACGCGTAACGCATAACGCATATAACCCTAATTGCATATTGTTCAATGGTATACACCAAGCAATGGCCTGGCCAACCGTAGGTACTTCTGCCCATACTTGTGACCATGGCCATTTGTCAATGGACACTTGACCATGGCCACTTTACCAATCTGGAAAAGCAATGTTGGAGCGCAAGCAATCGTACGGCCAACTGTGCCATTTCAATTAAATTTGGTAATAGTAAAAGTTTAGCACAGAAGAGGAATCTGGGATCAGGGATCTGGGATCTTGGATCAGGAATTTGGGATGAGGGATCTGGGATTGTGGGGGATCGGTCTGGGATCAGGGATCTGGGCTCACGGATCTGGGATTAGGGATCTGGGATTAGGGATTTGGAATGGGGGATCAGGGGTCTGGGATCAGGGATGGGTGATCTGGGCTCACGGATCTGGGATCGGGGGTCTGGGATTAGGGATCAGAGATGTGGGATCAGGGATTTGGGATCAGGGATCTGGGATCAGGGATCTGGGACCAGGGATCAGAAACCAGCGATGGGGCAACTGGGATTTGGGATGGGGGATCGGGGATCTGGGATCAGGGAAATTAGGGATGAGGGATCTGGGATTCAGGATGGGGGATCAGGGGTCTAGGATCAGGGATGGGGGATCTGGGCTCCCGGATCTGGGATCGGGGGTCTGGGATTAGGGATCAGAGATGTGGGATCAGGGATTTGGGATCAGGGAACTGGGACCAGGGATCTGGGATCAGGGATCTGGGACCAGGGATCAGGGATCTGGGACCAGGGATGGGGCAACTGGGATTTGGGATGGGGCAACTGGGATTTGGGATGGGGGATTAGGGATCTGGGATTAGGGATTTGGGTTGGGGGATCAGGGATTTGGGCTCAGGATCTGGTATCGGGGTCTGGGATTAGGGATCAGAGATGTGGGATCAGGGATTTGGGATCTGGGACCAGGGATCAGGGATCTGGGACCAGGGATGGGGCAAATGGGATTAGGGATGGGGGATCTGGGATCAAGGATTAGGGATGTGGGATTAGGGATTTGGGATGGGAGATCAGGGGTCTGGGATGGGGGATTTGGGATCTGGGCTCACGGATCTGGGATCGGGGGTCTGGGATCGGGGGTCTGGGATTAGGGATCAGAGATGTGGGATCAGGGATCTGGGATCGGATGGAGCAACTCGGGATTTGCTGTGGATCAGGGATCTGGGATCAAGGATTAGGGATCTGGGATGGGGATCTGGGTCTGGGATCAGGGTTTGGGATCAGGGATCTGGGATCAGGGATTAGGGATCTGTGATTTGGGATGGGGATCGGGGGATCTGGGATCAAGGAATAGGGATGGGGATTAGGGATTCGGGATGGGGGATCAGGGTCTGGGATCAGGGATGGGGGATCTGGGCTCAAAAAATAAAATGTAAAAATAATGAAAAAATCATTTTTTACTTATGAAAAAAAAATTTTATTTTTGTCTTTATGTTAATACTTGGCGTGTAACAAAAAGTGTGTGTTATTTCGCGAACCCTGTTATGTACCCTTTCCCTCTTTCTCTCCTCACACACTCTTTCTATCTCGATGTGATTCAATTAGTTTGATCTAACTAAAACCTTAAAAAAGTGAGCCCTGACGACGTTTTCCCTTAGTTACTTATTATAACCCTTTCTTGTCAGCCTTTGATTTCTTTCTGGGGATCTCCTCTTGTCATGCCACATCATCACGTCTGTTTGTAGTTGTGCAATATATTCTCTTAAACTAGTTCATACACACATTTGTTTGTCATCTTTTCAACTATTCCAAAACAAAATTCTGTGCGGAAAGCCTTTTAATTACAAAATTGAATAATTCGCTGCGTTGCATTTGAAATTTAAACAATAATTGGTTACTAATCAAACGAAAGCCACAGCCGCACGGAAAGACAATTTGCTTGCAATTTCTTAATTTTGTACATAATTTTGAGCCTCTGTAAAGAAAAAACACAAAATGTAAAACTGTTACCACATTTTATAGGCATGGGAGTGTACGATACGCGTCCGGCTCGTCCCAACTCTATTGAGCTGTCGCGTAACTATCCAACGGAGCAATTGGATGGCAGCGGTTATGAACAGCTGGCACCACAGACGGCGGCTAGCCAGTATGCGGCGGCCTATGGCACCAACGGCCAACAACAGATGCATCTACAGCACCAGCAGCAGCAGCAACAGCAGCAGCAGCAGATCTACGATGCTGGCCTCTATCATCATCAGTCGCTGTATGGCCAAAGCGGGCAGGGTGCCATGTCACCCGAACCCATCTATGGTCCTGGTACACCGTCGCGTAATAAACCGCGACCCTCACAGCCACCACCGGCGCCACCTTCAAATGGCAGCGGAGGTGGCACACCCACCGCCTCGACAGCAAATACACCCACAAGGGGACGCAGCATGTCAACTAGTCGAGATGCATTGCCACCGCCACCGCCAGTGCCGGATGTCATGTCACCGTTATCGGGAATGAATGGTGCGGCTGGTGGTCATATGGCAGCCAAACTGCTGGGTCGCACCAATAGTACATCGCGAGCTGGATCTCCGCAGATGGCACAGAGCAACAGTGCCCACAATGCCAATGATATGGTGCTGGCACAGCTAACAAACACCTTTAATAATATAGGCCTGGTGGGGAATCAGCAATTGAATTCATTAAGCGACTTGCCGCCACCACCACCGGTGCCGGATCAGGTAAGCTCCAGCATTAACCTAAGTGTTAAGCTTTGCTAATTCTAAATTTTTTTACAGCATTCGCCTAAAATGTCACCACCAAATGCGGCGCCGCCTCCACCGCCGCCACCACCACCATTGGATGATGGCATGGGCAGCGTCTTACCCCAACAATATGCGCCACAGCCACAACATGGACACCAAATTATGCCCAAGGCTTTGGTGAATGGCAATGAATTGATGGCGGGTCAACCAAATGGTGTACAGCATATTGTGAGTGCGAAAAAGATGCTGCCTGCATTCCCCGATCCACGCAACGATTTAATGAAAGCCATTCGAGATGGTAAGTGGCGGCGTCCCTTTTTATACAGACTTTCCTATGCTAATCTCGCTTTCTCTTTTTTCTAGGCATCACTTTGCGTAAGGTGGAGAAATCGGAACAAAAGGAAATTGAACGCAATACGGCTTTACTTGATGTGGCCTCCATCCTAGCCCGACGGGTGGCCATTGAGTTAAGCGAATCGGAAGATTCGGATAGCGAGGATGATAGTGAGGGTTGGATGGAGCCCAATGAGACCTCCGCTTGATCCCTGATGGCTTCTCTAAAGCCAGATAAAAATGCAAAAATCAAGAAGAAAAAGTAATTCCAAAGAGAATTGATCCAGATCCAGCTGAAGGTGGTAGGCAATTGGATTACACACACACACACACACACACTTTATACACCTACATATACATATATAAAACTAAAATCAAAAGCCTAAAAGAATTGTACATACATAAACACAAAGTAATTACAATTACACAAGTACTTCTAATGTAATCGCAATAGTAATCGTATTTAGCAGGGACCGGATATAACAGTTACTGGTAAACAGGTAAAATTTAAATAAACAGTTATATTGCAATTTATATATAAAATCAAACGTCCCAGCCCAAAAATTTAAGTTTTGGCATTGGCTTGATACTTTGGTGAATTGTTATCCTATATGAAGGTAATAAATTCCCAAAATATTAACTCATTAAAAAAGTTTTGACATTTTATTAAAATCGTATAACTATGACAAAACTTTACCGATTTTAAATTGTAAATATGTAATTTTAAATTACATTTTAAAGCATTTAATTACTTTTTTAAAAATAACAACAAAATTAAAAAAAAAATAAAAAAAACCCCTATTTTTCAAAATTAACCCCTATTTTCAAAATTTACCCTTATTTTTTTTTTTAATTTTGACCCAAATGGGTAAAAAAAAAAAAATAGCGATAAGCTGAAATTATTTCCTTTAAAATATGTAAAACAACATATGGGACAACATTAACTTTAGGAAATTTTAAAAAATTAAACTTCATCGATTTTAAATATGGGCATTTCCACCACAAAGGTCCACCGAGACCAAAAATTTTAAAGTTTTTTCAAAACCCCTTGCTTTATAATATTTTCATAGGAAAACAGTCAAATTGTACTAATATAAACTAATTTTACATTTTATTTATAACCCACTTCGAGATATTCAAAAGCAAAGTCGCGTAAGCTCAACTATTCTCAGTATGATATATTCCCTGCACTTTTTGTTTTGATAATTGTTCTTTAATGTCTTTCTTTATGCATTGACTTTTGCATTCTTAAATCTTTCCAAGGATACAAAGAGTCAAATAAAAATGCAAAAGAGACTATTGCGATTGGTAAATAACGTAATTTTTTGATTTGCATCATCGCATTTTCGATGTCCCGTGCGACATTGAAAAACAACATTTGTTATCTGTGCGTCAAAAGTACATGTGGAAGCCTTATCCAATATTGAGTACAAATAGTGATTTTTAATACAATTCAAATAAAAAGAATCATGCTGAAAAATGAGAATATTTGTGATCTGGGTACTTATATAAAGTTGGTCCCGTGCGACATCGTCAGTGTGAAATTCAAAATTTTTCTTACATGAATGATTTTTTTTTGAAAATCATAGTTTTTTAATTTTTTATATCTAAATGAGCAAAAACGGCGACGAAAAAAGAGCTACGGTAGAGAAAAAAGTTAAAGTACAATCCAATATTTTAAAAAATTTTTGGTTTTTTTTGTTATTATGCGAAAATGAATACATTGAAATCTTTTGTTGACTTAAAAACATTTTAACTCCGGTTATTTATATATAATTTCTTAAAAGAGTTACTGAAATAACCATATTATTATGACGGAAGAAAATGTCCCATACGACATGTCCCGTGCGAAAGTGCTTAAAATTGAATTTTAAGAAATGTATAAGTTTATTTTGGGTAAAATCAAAACCGTTTTTAAGTGTCATCAATGTGCAATGTTCTTAAATTTAACAGATTGAAATATTGCCTCAGGATTCGCTAAAATCGGCATGTCAATTGTTGGTCGCAAAAACCACTTCTGTTTTTGTCCCGTGCGAATGCCTTGTTTTTTTGTAATTATCTTGAAAAAAATTAATTGCCCAAAATCAACCTTAGCACCAATTGTAGGGCCAATGAAGAGCAATAAGTTAAGCCTTTTGTTTTCCACTTCAAAAGTGTACGAAGGTCCAGTTCGACATAATGGAAATGCCCATATGTAATTTTAAAGCATTTTTCATGTACTTTTTGAAAATAACAACAAAATAAAAAAAATTAACCCCTATTTTTCAAAATTAACCCTATTTTCAAAATTTTCCTTTTTTTTTTAATTTTGACCCAAATGGGTAATTAAAAAAAAATTATTTTTTAACGATAAGCTGAAACTATTTCCTTTAAAATATGTAAACAACATATGGGACAACATTAACTTTAGGAAATATTTAAAAAATTAAACTTTATCGATTTTAAATATGACATTTTAAAGCATTTTCCATGTACTTTTTTAAAAATATTAGCCTAAGGCCTAAGATGCTTTGGCATTCCAATTGGACACAATTTGTAATTGTGTTTCAATATTTTCAAATAATAATAATAACAACTTTTGAAAATAACAAATAAAATTTTAAAAAATTAAACCCTATTTTTTCAAAATTAACCCTTATTTATTATTTTTTTCATGAAGTAATTGTTGTCCCACTATCATTTTTACATATTTTATAGGAAATAATCGCTTTTCGTTAAAAATAATTTTTTTTTTTAAAATACCCATTTGGGTCAAAATTGAAAAATAAGGGTTAATTTTGAAAAATAGGGGATAATTTTTATATTTTTTTAAATTTTGTTGTTGTGTACATAAAAAATGCTTTAAAATGTAATATTTAAAATTTAAAATCGATAAAGTTTAATTTTTTAATTATTATTTAAAATTCATGTTTTCCTAAAGTTATTGTTGTCCCACTATCATATTTACACATTTTATAGGAAATAATCTCAGCTTTTCGATAAAAATAAAATTATTTTTTTTTAAATACCCATTTGGATCAATATTGAAAAATAAGGGTTATTGGATTTTGAAAAATAGGGGGTTATTTTTATTTTTTTAATTTTGTTGTTTTCAAAAAGTACATGAAAAATGCGTTAAAATTACATATTAAAACTTAAAATCGGTTAAGGTTTTGTCATAGTTATACGATTTTAAAAATACTAATATCACTTAAAATGTCGAAACTTTCAACCCCCCTAATTTCTAAAAATTTTTTTTTAATGAGTTAATATTTTGGGAATTTATTACCTTCATATAGGATAACAATTCACCAAAGTATATCAAGCCAATCCCAAAATTTTCATTTTTTGACTGGGACGTTTGAGAAAGAATGCCCCATATAGATTTTGAACTAAGAATTATTAATAGATTTTTATTTTAAAACTCCGGAATTAGCAATTATTTTATGATTTTTATTTTATTACTCAGCATATAACAATTATTTTTGATTTTTTATACATTTTTTCAGATGACTTTTTTTTTAAATAAAAGTCATCAATAAAAATTATTCATAGACATTTATTATTTACGTCATAATATAAAAGTCATTTGCATCTCAAAATATATATACATGACTTTTATGCAATGCCTTAAAAAATAAAAGTCTTTGAATAATTTTTATTAAAGCCTTTTATAAATAAAAGTCATCTATAACGGTTGAAGAAAACTGTAAAGAAAATGTATAAAAATCAAAAATAATTGTTTTGAGCAGAGTAATAAAATAAAAATCATAAAATAATTGGTATTTCCCGAGTTTTAAAATAAAAATCAAAGAATAATTGTTATTTCCCAGAGTTTTATTATAAAACTTAAAATATAACTGATACATAATGACTTGTTTGATAAAACTTATAACTGTTACGGTCCCTGGTATTTAGCAATTGGGCTAAGCCTCGAGAGTGGAGGGGGAAAGTAGGGGACGAAGATGATGATAATACTCGTCTCGCGGACGGAACTATAAATTGGTGTTTGGATATTACATTTATAACCCCCGATATTAAACACACACACTAAACTTCTCAAATATATACAAGCATTTCTACACATCAAAAAAAATATGAAATATATATATGCTAGCATTTTTAGAATATATTGTAAATACAAAAAAAATATCTTTTTTAAAAATTCAATTCTATGACATTTTACTATACTCACAAACGCTATGACACTTAACGTTCAATTTATAAGTATGTATTTTGCTTAAAGAAAACACAAGAAAATGAAACTATCTACCAATATGTAACCCGGAACCTAAACCTATATATATATATATATATATATTTAGTACATACATAGACATTACAATAGCGTGCATTATTTTTTGTTTTCAAATGCCGATTACAACATTATGGATATAAATATGTAATATTTGTTGTACATTTTGTTTAATTTAAAAATAAAAAGTATTCCAATCGAAGGTTTGCTTTAAACTATTTAAGTTAAGACGGGATTTAAACCATGAAGCAAACTTCATGAAATGTTTTCTTTATGGTGTAAATCCCGACTAAGTCGAAGGAGACATTTTTGCAAGGGAGCAAAAATATCTTGGCATGGTTTCGGAGAACTTATAAAAAGTTAGCATATTGCAGGCGGGCAGTGTCTTTGCACCTGAATATTTCCGCTTGCCGGCCAAAAGTAAGTTAAAAATTATAGCATACTCTCAGGCTCTCATACAAAAAATCAGCTTATAAGCATGCCACACTTATTTGCGGTACCTACAAAAAATGTAGCCCCCAAGTATGCCACACTTATTTGTTGCGGCAAAAACAAATTCCCATTTTCGCCTTTTGAACATTTTGAATTTCTGCTATTTTCTGGGCAATTTTTGTGGCGAAAACTGGCAAAATAATTTAGCTAAAAACATAAGCCGGCAGCAAGTGGAAATGCAGCAGAAAATTTTTAATTTTTTGGCGGCTCGAAAAATGTGCAGCCTGCAAGTATGCCGCACTAATTTCATATATTTATGCCAAGCAGATTTTGTGATTCAAGGATTATCTTTAATTGGCTTAAATCCTGCCGCTGGACATCGGTACTTGGTTTTTTGGAATCCTGGTGACAATTCTGATCGATTGGCATCAAAAAATATGGGGGTAATTTTTTCACCCAAAATTTTCATCTAAATTTTCAAAAAATCGTAAAAAACATGACAAAAAATGCTAAATCTCGGCCATTCGAAGGACTACAAAGATGTCCTTTGGCCACATGATAGTCCTTGAGAATTAAAATCGTTTGGCATCAACAAATCCTGGATTATCCTTCCAGGAGCCGAGTTTTAAGGACTTTTTTGCTAAAACTAAAATAGGCTATAGCTCCCATATCCTGGCCAGGATCAAGACCAAACTGGTGGCAAAATGATTCTTTTTGTGAGGTGTAAATGCTGGCCAAAGGACCTGCTTATAGTCCTGCAGGGAGCCGAGATATTAAGGATTTTGTGTTTTTGGCCATTTTTTTGCGTTGCCAATCCGGAAAATTTTTAGTCCGTAATCCACATCCTTTAATGCCAAACGATCAGAATTGTTTCCAGTATTGAAAAAAAAACCAAGTCCCGATGTCCTGCGGCAGGATATAAGCAATATATGGCCTAAAAACTAAGATGATCCTTGAATCACAAAATAAGCCATTACTCGGCCATTTGAAGGACCATAAGGATGCGCTTTGGCCAGGAAATAGTCCTTGTGAATTAACATCGGATGGCATTAGGAAATCCTGGATTATCCTTTAAACAGCCGAGAAATATGGACTTTTCTCGAAAACTTAAATAGGTCATAGCTGCCATATCCTGGCCAGGATCTAGACAAAATTGGTGTCAAAATGATTCTATTGCAAAGGACTATCATCTGGCCAAAGGACCTGCGTATAGTCCTGCAGGGAGCCGAGCTATAAAGGATTTTGTGTTTTTGGCCATTTTTTAGCGTTGCCGAGCCGAACATTTTAAAATAGCTAGCGCACATCCTTTGATGCCAATCGATTAGAATTGCCGCCAGGATTCAATAAAACACAAGTCCCGATGTCCTGCGGCAAGATTTGGCCTAAAAATGATCCTTAAATTACAAAATACGCGATTAAGGGTTCATTTGAAGGACTTTAAGGATGTGCTTTGGCCAGCAGATAGTCCTTGTGAATTAAAATCGGAAATCCTGGATTATCCTTCCAGGAGCCGAGTTTTCAGGATTTTTTTCTTAAACTAAAGTAGGCCATAGCTCCCGTATCCTTGCCAGGATCATGACCAAATGAGAAGGACCCTGGAGGATAGCCAAGGGAAATTTTGCAACTTGAATTTTTCTTAAGTCACCTGCTACTGGTTTCTGTTGCCTAAATTTTTAAGCTTGAGCGAAATTTTATTTGACCAGTGCTTCCAAAACTGCAGTGATACACTTTTTACAGTTTGACAAGCTCATCTAAAATTTGAGTTTAAAATGACCAGCACTTTTAAAACTGTATCGGCTGAACACTGCAGTTTGACAAGCACTGGCGAAGTCTTAAATTCGCACTAGCACGCGTATATCCTACGGACGGAGGACGGAAACCTAGAGGATCCTCTTTTGGCATTAACAAAATTGGTTAACTTGTTTGGGTTGTTCATCATTATTTTTGACCCAGATAGATAGAGCGAAATTTTATTTGACCAGTGCTTCCAAAACTGCAGTGATACACTTTTACAGTTTGACAAGCTCATCTAAAATTTGAGTTTAAAATGACCAGCACTTTTAAAACTGTATCGGCTGAGCTCGGCAGTTTGACAAGCACTGGCGAAGTCTTAAATTCGCCCTAGCACGCGTATATCCTACGGACGGAGGACGGAAACCTAGAGGATCTTCTTTTGGCATTAACAAAATTGGTTAACTTGTTTGGGTTGTTCATCATTATTTATTGACCCGATAGATAGAGCGAAATTTTATTTGACCAGTGCTTCCAAAACTGCAGTGATACACTTTTACAGTTTGACAAGCTCATCTAAAATTTGAGTTTAAAATGACCAGCACTTTTAAAACTGTATCGGCTGAACACTGCAGTTTGACAAGCACTGGCGAAGTCTTAAATTCGCACTAGCACGCGTATATCCTACGGACGGAGGACGGAAACCTAGAGGATCTTCTTTTGGCATTAACAAAATTGGTTAACTTGTTTGGGTTGTTCATCATTATTTATTGACCCGTTAGTCGAGTTATAAGCACAACGAATAATTCTGCTGGGCAGCACTTACACACTTGTTTAAGTCCTTTGGTTAGTTTAAAATAGTGGGTAACATTTTTTCTAAGTAAATTTTTTTGTTTTATTGAAAACATAGTTTCTAAGATCTAAGAATTTTGTTGTCCATCCTGCTGGGTTGACTTTAAATCCTTGGTGTTTGTTGTGGGCACGGCCACTGCGTAATATTGGTCAAAAATTGGGGGAAAAATGTGGGGGAGGGGTGGAATACGTAAAAACTGGCGAATGTTGTTTTTAAAGGGAGCAATTGGGATCAGTCGGGGAGGGCCGCCATGCGTAGAAATAAACGGTTCGTTTTCAATGGGAACAGGTAATCCGCCATTCGTAGATACGTTCGGGTCTTCTTCAATGTTAGGATATTGCGTATTATCGTCTGGAACACTTGCCCAACACGCGAGACACGGGCACACTAGAAGGAGCACCAGAATGCATTGAGATGATACGGAAATCTTCATTTTGAATGATCGCGTCGAGCAAATAATTTCCTTTATTTTTCTGCACGTCTGTAGGCTTGCGATTCTGATTGTAAACTAAAGCTAAAGCTAATCTTCAACTGTCCAGCTAAGCTCGACCGATTGCTGCCTCAACTTTTCCTAGAAAACTGTGTAGCAGAGTTTTAGCTTATTTGTAAAATGCAATCCAGGCACTAGCTGACCTCTGACTCGACGACGGCTTTATCTCCAGAACTGTAAGTCGGTTGTTTTTTTTATTATTCCCAGAAATGTGCGCAGCTGGGATTGGCAGAGGCTTCCAATTCGCCTGAACAAACCAAGGTTAATGGATTTTTTGATTCCCAAATCGGCGACCCAACCAGCCTTAACCGATACGGCATCCAAATTTGAGCTGCTTTTTTATCATCCTGTGGATTGATGGTATTAAGGAGGAGGCGCTCCGTCCAGATCCGCTGCTTTTGAAGACTCCCTCGTCCCACTTTGATAGCGCTTAAAAAAAACAACTGGCTTGGAAAACAGAGTTGGAAAACAGTGTCCCAGATCCCAAATCCCAACCCGATCCCTGATTTCTGATCCCCAGTTATTTTTGATTCCTTATTCCAGATCCCTGATCCCAGATCCCTGATCCCAGATCCCTGATCCCAGATCACTGATACCAGATCCCTGATTTCTGATCCCAGATCCCACATCCCTGATCCCAGATCTCTGATTCCAGATCCCTGATCCCAGATCCCTTATCGCAGATCCCTTATGCCAGATTCCTGATTTCTAATCCCTGATCCCAGGTCCCTGATCCCAGGTCCCTGATTTCTGACCCATTATCCCAGATCTCTGATTCCAGATCCTTGATTTCTGATCCCTTATCTCAGATCCCTGATTTCTGATCCATTATCCCAGATCGCTGATTCCAGATCCCTGATTTTTGATCCCTTATCCCAGATCCGAGATCCCTGATTTCTGATCCCAGATCCCTGATTTCTGATCCCTTATCCCAGATCCCTCCCATCCCTGATTTCTGATCCCTGATTATCCCAGATCACTGATCCCTGATTTCTGATCCCAGATCCCTGATCCCAGATTCCTGATCCCAGATCCTGATTTCCAGATTCCTGATCTTTTATCCCAGATTCCTGATCCCAGATTCTTATCCCAGATCCCTGATTTCTGATCCCTTATCCCAGATATCTGATTCTAATTTCTTATCCCTAATCCCAGATCCCTGATTTTTGATTCCTGGTTCCCGATTGATGATCCATTATCCCAGATTGCTGATTCCAGATCCCTGATTTTTGATCCCTTATCCCAGATCCCTGATCCCAGATCCCTGATTTCTGATCCCTTATCCCAGATCCCTGATTTCTGATTCCTAATCCCAGATCCCTGATTTCTGATCCCAGATCCCTGATTCCATCCCAGTCCCAGTTCTGATCCCTCCTTCAGATCCCTGATTTTTGATCCCATTCCCAGATCCCAGATCCCTGATTTCTGATCCCTATCCCAGATCCCTGATTTCTGATCCCTAATCCCTGATCCATCCCAGATTCTGTCCTGATCCATCCCTGATTTTTGATCCCCTATCCCAGATCCCTGATACCAGATCGCTGATCACAGATCCCTGATACCAGATCCCTGATTTCTGATCCCAGATCCCACATCCCTGATCCCAGATCTCTGATTCCAGATACCCTGATCCCAGATCCCTTATCGCAGATCCCTTATCCCAGATTCCTGACTTCTAATCCCTGATCCCAGGTCCCTGATTTCTGACCCATTATCCCAGATCTCTGATTCCAGATCCTTGATTTCTGATCCCTTATCTCAGATCCTTGATTTCTGATCCATTATCCCAGATCGCTGATTCCAGATCCCTGATTTTTGATCCCAGATCCGAGATCCCTGGTCCCAGATCCCTGATTTCTTTTCATCAAAAATTTTGAAAAATCGTAAAAATATTGACAAAATTTATATTTTTTTGGTTACCACAATGATATAGTATATTTCAGGGACCGAAAATAATCATTATTTAAAAAAAATGATTAGATAAATAAATATGAAGCATTCACTTAAAAAATTTTCTGCCGATTGTGAAGCCAATATTTTCGGTTCAAATTCTTAATGATTTGATATTTTTAATTTTCATTCGCTATTAATTATTGAAGATTTTATTATTTTTCATCATTAATAATGATTTTGACTGATTTTATATATAAAACAACAATAATTAGTTACTTGTCGAGTTTTTATTTGAAAAATCATTAATGATGTTTCATTTCTGAGTTTTATTTTATTTACTCAAACATAAGATTATTCTCGATTGTTTTTCGTTCTAATCAAAGCATACAAATTATTAGGGATTTTTTTGTTTGAAAATCAAGAATATTATCCCAATAAATTTGTTTTCAGGTTGATTTGTAATACAAAGTGGGCTTTTTAAAGGGGCGCAATATAAATGCCTTCGATGGTTCGAAACATAAAAACCTCTGTTAAAAAATAATTTAAGCAAATTTTAAAGACTTTCGGGTTTCACACAGAACTCAACAGAATGTTGGCAAATTGTCTTAAGATACAATAAAATACCGTCAAGCGGTCAAGTGAAATAAACATCAAAAGAATAGAGCGGCAGTTTACAAGAAAATAAAGCTCCGGTGTTTAACATTTATGCTTCACGTCTTCATCCCTTCTAAAGAAGAATGAAATCAAGGTCTGCATACTGATGGCTCTTCTTTGTGCCAAAGGGACATCGAAACATCGATGGCAAAAAGCTCATTGCCGATATAGAAACTGTTGGTATGACTATAGCTACATGCATACTCTTTACCAAAGACATAAACGAGCAAAAAGCTACCCAAAAAATGGCAATTAGTCACCTTCTTTCGATTCGCAGGGGCCAAAGCGCCCATTAACAGCCGAGCAGACTGTACGGCAATAATTCCTAGTCAATAATTTTGTTGGAGACTTAATTCGAGTTCTTCAAGTTTAGAACCATCGAGGAGTTATATCGCGCCCTATAAAAACTCCCGCCTACTTTAGCATAACAAATCAACTTCTGAAAACAAATTCTTATTGGGATTAATATTCTTGATTTTCAAACAAAAAAATCCCTAACAATTTGTCTCTTTGATTAGAAACGAAAAACAATCAGAAAACGTTGTTTGAGTGAAATAAATAAAACTCGAAAATAAAACATTTAATGTTTTTCAAATAAAACTCGAAGTAACTCTATTATTGTTGATTTGTATAAATAAAATCAATCAAAGTTTTATATACGATGAAAAATAATATAAATCTTTATAACTATTTTAAGGAAAAAAATTACAAATCAAAAATAATTTTTTATTTTCTGATTTTTTTATAAAAAGGAGTGATTGGTCGGACCTGGTATATTTACATACTCTCGGGATTTACACCATGAAGCAAACTTCATGAAGTTTTCTTCGTATGGCATTTGAAAATTTTTTAAAACTTTTAAAACGAATAGTAAAGAAATACATTAAATCTCTTGCCTATAAAACTTCATGAAGTTTGCTTCATCTTATATCGGTCTTAGATTTTTACTGATCCAGTAAATTTTCCAAAATGAAAAGTCTTTTTATATTTATTTTTAAATGTATATTTATTACTTTGTTTTATTGTTTTCCGCGCAAATAACAATTTCTTTACTTTTGTTGTTTTTAATATATATATATCTATTGTATTTCGTTTCTGCAGATGCGATGGCCAAAAATAGCAGAAATATTTGTATAAAAAAATATTTCTGTTATTTTCCGAAATCGTTGATTTAAAAATAATTGTTTTTTTGTTATTGTTTAATGCGCTAGTTTTTTATGTGAAGTGTTGAGTTTTGTTGATGTAGATGAAATTTGTGTGGCAGGAACATGTTGTTTGTTGAACAAAAAAAAAAACAGATAAAGTCGGACGATAGTTTTGACGATCTTATGATAGTTCATTGTATTTTTGTATTTTTTGTGTTCATTGTTTAGTTATATTTTATGCCACTATTTAAGGTGCGTCTATTTTTTAACACTAATTCCATCTAAAAACCTAAGTTCAAATGATTCAACTCGTTTTGCTTATATAATGCAAAAATCATCTAAAAGTTGTAGTTGTATTCTATAATATATATTCTATATATATTTATATAGTTTTTTTTTTGTTATGCTAGTTATGAATATGTAAACGCTAAAATCGGTGTGTGTGATAGAAACCACACACTTTAGTAGTATGCTTTATTCGATTATTGTGTTTCGGTTAAAATCGGTGTATAAAATTTGTTGTGGTGTTTTGCTTTATTTTGCTTGCTTAAACAAATCCTGGGTTACTTCTTTCGAATTGTTCAAATCATGAATACACAGCGCTTGTCTAAGTACAATGTTCATCCAAAACTTATGTGTATTTTATCATATTTATATATATATATATTTAACTATAATTTAACTGTAGTTTTATAGTTGCATACAAAAAATATGTTTCATGCTAAGGCAACGTTTAACATCGATATGGGATAGTTTGGTTAGTTTTTGGTAAATCGGGACATATGGCTTGGAAATTCGTGTGTGTGAAAGCTTTTGGCGCGATATGTATGTGAACGAACATATGTGGGGGGGTGTAAGTGGGTAAAGAGTTGAGTTTCCTATATGTAAATTTATCTAGTTAGTTTTCTCGTCCCATGGTGGACACACAGCTGCTGCTTATCAGCGGCTCCCTTGAGTTCACCGACGTATTGGATGGATCAATGGACAGTGTAAATGTTGATGTCTCCACCGAATCATGTTGACTTTGTGTCTGCTCATGTCGCCGCGGCTTAACCAACTGAGCTGGATCCTTATGCTGTACACCGCCTTCGCCCGTAGCGGCCGGATAGCTGGACACACGTTTGAGGGTCTGTGTGGAAAATTTTCAATATTATTGGGTTAACTCTATTCATTATCAAGTACCCACCTTATCATTCAACAGCTCGGCCGCATTGGCCGCTGCCACGGATTCGGTAACAGGACATATATTTTTACTAGATGAGAACTTTTTGCGTTTTCGTTTTAAAGCGGCAATGGCAGTGAGGCCTGAAATGGAATAAATAATGACTTAATTAACAAGCTTGGCGAATTTTAAAATTCGAGTATTAATAAAACTCGAAAAGTTTATAAAATTGAATATTTTCTTTGTCTTTTTGCCAAATTTTTATTTAAATATCTCGAACAAAATTCAAATAAAACTGGCTCTAGCCCGTTTGTTTTCCTGATCATGAAATATTATATAATTAGATGAAAAATAAGCGTCAAAGCTCTAAAGTTTTTTTTATCCCCCCTGATAGGGTTACCTTTTTTCTACATAATTTCAAACTTTCAGGTTACTCTAATTTACGATGGTGAACTGGTTCCATTGTTTTTACACTTTCAACTCTAATTTGAAATATACCTTTAGATTGGGAAAAAACTGTGGAAGATACAAAAAAAATGGGATTCGAAACATCGTCTCCCGTAGGCGAGCGTCAAAGCCTGACATCCCGCTCTACCCGACTATTGATTCAGTAATTGGGACGCAGCTTAAATTCATATTTGAACAAATTCTCTAAACAAAAATGAAAGAATTTTGATCAGGGACCCAGAAAAAAACAAATTACACGATATGGATCCTGATAAAATGAACCTTCATAATTTTGAATAGCGAGACCTTACAAAAAATTTTTATCACAAAAAAATTTTAAAATTGTTATATTATAATTTTTAAATAAAAATTTTGTTTTAACCGTTAAATGGTAATTTTATATAAAATTTATTTTGAATAACAGTTAAAACTAATTTTATTATAAAAATTTAATTTAATTTTTATTTAATTTTATAATAATATTAATTTTTAATTTTTGAAAATTTTTATTATAAACATTTTTAAAAATTACTAATCTAGGTAGGTTTAAGCAAATACTTTTAACAAAAGATATTCTATGATTTACAAACGCCTACTAGATTAGTAATTTTATAAAAAATTTTATAACAATTAAAAATTAATTTTATTATAAAAATTACAAAATAAAAATAATTTAAATTTTTATAATAAAAATAGTTTTTAACTGTTCATGAAAAATTTTTATATAAAAATTACCATTTAACTGTTAAAACAAAATTTGTATTTTAAAATCATAGAATAACGATTATTTTAAAATTTTTTTGTAAAATTGGAAAAAAATTTATCATTTCAAAATTTTATCCAAAAAGTTATAACAGTTACGGTCCCTGATTTTTTCATCAGATTTCGCCAAAATTGACAAACTGAACAGTGTAGTAATATTTTCATTCTTGAAATTGGCGAACCCTGCTTTAAAAAAGCGTCAGAGTTTTCTTAAACCTATACTTACAAATGATTCATATATTTACAAATGACCAAACAGACGGTACTTTTCTCTTCTTTTTTATTAATTGACGACCCGAAGTCATTTTCTGCACTTTCTCAAAGTCTTTCTTTCATTCTAAAAATCACCGAAGTGTCTAATTGCATGCGCGTAGCATGCCCTCAAAACCTGGCCTATTATTATTAATTTTATCGCACATTTTACTGTTTCAAAACAAAACAAACAAAAAGCAGCTGTCAAATTGTCAACTTTTCATTTACATATAAACAAAATTTTACAAAACATATTTTAGCAAAAATTCATAGAATAATCTTATTTTTTGAGGTTCGCCGCGATAAACGATAAAAAACAGAAAGTTTAAAAATATAGTAGCATCATAACGATGCATCCGATTTAAGCGAACCAAATTTTGAATTTACTATTTTCATGTCTTCTATCTGAGAAGAAATAAGAGGTTAAAAAAAAATAGTTCTTAAGTAGGGTTTTAATTTTTATTGGTTTTTTTGGCTTTTTTTCAAGAGGGCAAACCGAGATTTTCATGAAATATTTTGTTTCTGGTTAAGGATATCCGTATACAAAATTTAGAAAAATCACACGATGAGAAAATCAATTAATGCGCGAAAAAAATTGAATTGAATTGAATTAATTGAAAAAAATGTCTAAAATATTGTCAACCGGATATTAAAATGTTGCTTTAAAATTACTTTCTCGATTTTATATAATTAAAATAAGGAATCTTAAAAACATTTAAAACGAGAGCGTAAGTTGAAGTCGGCCCTGTTCGACTTCGATATACCCGTTACTCAGGGTAAGGTTTATTTCAGAATATTTTATTAGATCACAACATGCCCAAATTGTGTTTTTTCCCAAATTGCGGGGGTAGTAGCTCCTACTATTACTCATCTGATCGGGAAATTATGTATGACGGATCGATAAGTAATGATGATTAAAATATATGTCTAAAAAGTTTGATTAATCTATTTTCGAAATTGGGGAGATATGAGTTTTTTTTTAATTGCGGGGCGGGGAACTTTTTCTATCGTTCATCTGATCAGGAAATGATCTATAGCGGATCGATAGGTAATGATGATTAAAATATATGTCTAGAAGGTTCGAACAATCTATTTTCAAAATTGTGGGAGATATGAGTATTTTTCAAAATTGCGGGGGCGGGAACTTTTCTATCGTTCATCTGTTTAAGAAATTTTTTACAGCGGATCGATAGGTAATGATGATTAAAATATATCGAAAGGATTTGACAATGTATTTTCAAAAATTGTGAGAAGATATGAGGTATTTCTCAAATTGCGGGGGCCGCGAAAAAAAGTATGGCGGAGCGGACTAATGGGTCATCTGATCGATTAATAGACATTTCCACAATCTATTTTCAAAATTTGGGGGAGATATGAGGCTTTTTTCATATTGCGGGGGGGCGGAGGGGGCGTGGCAAAAATTTGAAACAAACTTGATCTGCGTGCAGACAATACAAGTCTACACTGAAAATTTGGTAGCTCTAGCTCTTATAGTCTCTGAGATCTAGGTGTTCATACGGACGGACGGACGGACGGACGGACGGACGGAGGGACAGACGGACAGACGGACATGTCTATATCGACTCGGCTATTGATGCTGATCAAGAATATATATACTTTATGGGGTCGGAAATGTTTCCTTCTGCCTGTTACATACATTTGCACGAACTTAGTATACCCTTTTACTCTACGAGTAACGGTAATTAAATATTTCCTCGCGCATAAATTGATTGTCCCATCGTGAGGTTATTTCTAAACGAGGCGTAAGTTGAAGTCGGCCCCTGCTCGACTTCGATATACCCTTACTCAGGGTAAAGGTTTATTTAAGAATATTTTATTAGATCACAACACCCAAATTTTGGAAGATATGGTTTTTTTTTCCAAATTGCGGGGGGGGCAACTCTCTACTATTGCTCATCCTGATCGGGAAATGATGTACTGCGGATCGATATTAATGATGATTAAAATATAAATATCTTCAAATTGTGCGTAAGGGGTATTTTCCAAATTGCGTGGGTGGCAACCCTTCTATCGTTCATCTGATCGGAAATGATGTATGGCGGATCGATAGGTAAAGATGATTGAAATATATATATAAAATTCAAAAAAAATTTTTTCACATTGGGGGGGAAAGAAGTTTTTCCCAAATTGCGTGGGTGGCAACTCTTTAATCGTTCATTTGATCAAATGTGGCGTATGGCGGATCGATAGGTATGGTTTTAAAAATACATGTCTAGAAGGTTCGAACAATCTATTTTCAAAATTGTGGGAGATATGAGGTTTTTCACTGTGCGTGGGCGGTAACTCTACTATGGTTCATCTGATCGAAAAATGATGTATGGCGGATCGATAGGTAATGATGATTAAGAGTATATGTCTAGAGGTTCGAACAATCTATTTCAAAATTGTGGGAGATATGAGGTTTTTTCATATTGCGGGGCGGGAGGGGCGTGGCAAAATTTGAAACAAACTTGATCTGCTTGGAAAATACAAGTCTACACTGAAAAAATGGTACCTCTAGCTCTTATAGTTCCTGAGATCTAGGTGTTCATACAGACAGACGGACGGACGGACGGACGGACAGACGGACAGGTCTATATCGACTCGGCTATTGATGCTGATCTGGGTTATATATACTTTATGGGGTCGGAAATGCTTCCTTCTGCCTGTTACATACATTTGCACGAACTTAGTTACCCTTTTACTCTACGAGTAACGGGTATAAAAATGTATACGGATATCCATTACCAGAAAATTTATTTGATAAAAATATGGGTTGTCTCTCTTTGACAACACAAAAACCATTATAAGTTTACGAAGAACCTCTATTTTTCTCGCATAGAACCAAGAAAAAGTAGAGAATCACAATTTGGTCGCTTAAGTCGGATTCACCGTTACGAAGCTAACATATTTTTAAGTTTTATGTTTTTGTCGTTTATCTCGCGAACTGTTAGTGGTGCGGATGTCGAAAAATTAGGATTATATTCTCGATGTGTAGAACTTTGAACTGCATTAGTTATTTTTTTTTTAAACCAAAAAAAAATGGGGGATGAGTTCACTTGGAATGACCCATATTTTAAAACGGGTCGGGACAGGACGTGATTGAATTTAGATTTAAAGGTCGGGATTGAAAATATTGGTCCGACCCAGAACGTGGAAATTGGACGTACGGAACGGAATCGTTATTTTCCGCTGCAATATTTAATTTTAACACCTTACAAAGTGTTCATTAGGCAAGGCAATATTTTCGTGACACTTTTATCAGTAGGCAGACCTATCGTAAACCAAGTTAAATATATTTTGTTTGTCGAATGTTAAGCGCAGCATGGGAATACCATAAGTCATATTTGTACATACCGCTGGTTGTATGAAAGAATTGTGCACCCATGCCCACATGGTTTGAGTGCGTTGTGTTCGTGCTTAAAGTTGAAGTTGGGGCCTGTGGTGCTGCTGGTGCTGCTCCTCCATTCTGCTCTCCATGATAGCCATAGCTATGTTGGGGTGAGTTTTGGGCATATGTGACACGCACTTGGCCATGCACCGGTGTGGCAGTGTGGGAAGAATTGCATACCGAATCTTCTGATTTGGAGCGACCAAGCATTTTGCTAACATTACCCACTTTAGCGGCCTCAATCAAGGTGCCTAGAATTATGAGAGAGAGATTAAATAAATTTTTATTATTTCTTTTTGCTAATAAAACTTACCCCAACGTTTCTTGTGACCGGCTATGCGTTTATTGTAGGGCTTCAAAGTGGATTTATTGTATTTGATGGCAGCACCTGGAGGGGCCAAGGCTCCTTGGGTGCTTTGTGTGGGCGTGGTGGGTGACTCCGAACCACCGGCATGTTGTCGCTTATGCATAAAATTGGGTGTAAAGAGTGTGGATAGGGTGGAGCTAAGTATCTCATGCTGGTTATCATAGTTATCCAAGGAGGTGGAGAACTCCGCCACGGGTGCCAGTGAACCAGTGGAGCCCGGTGGTGCAATATTGAAACCCTTCATTAGACGACGCTCCTTTTGACGATTCTTTTTGCCACCGCCACCTGAGACAGATCATAAAATAAAGCATAAAAGGTTCAACTCTTAAATTTAAAAAGCTTACCTCCAGCTTGACCCGCCGTGACATTCGTATCCATGCCGCTATTTTTGAGTATTTCCACCAATTCACAGCGAAAGGCGGATATATCCTGCTTAATCTCATTCACATCATCCTCTGTCACACCCTGAGACTCGGCCTTACGTTGCTCCACGGTGACATAACGACGCACCAGATTACGCATAATTTGTTGATACTTAAAATCACGATCACTGGCCTGCTGAGCCTTGCGCTAGTGAAAAATTAAAATTAAAATAATTTTACTTCTTTGGAAGCTTAGTCAAGAACTTACCCTAATGGTTTTCAAATGCTCACGTCGAGCGGCCGAGGAGCCACTACAAAACACTCGACGCATCCATTTGCCAGCATACCAAATTGACTTGGGCGTGGGTATGATATTAAATGGAGGCGGACAAGTGCCGCCCTCTTCAAAATAGCTAATCCAAAGTTTCGAACGTGCAAATTTCCACTCCACATCAGCGCGTTCCTATAAAATGAAGAGAGCAAGTGTAGGACAATTGCAGAGGGTTTCGAATTCAATGAGATTGGATCAATAAAAAAAGTTTGCTGACTGAATCGCAATTCATAAAAATACAGGAGTGATTAGTGTTTAGCACACCAAAATCATCTAGAATCACCATCATTCCTTCAATGAAATAAAAAAAGGTTCAATTTTGTTGCCTTGAGTCATTTTCAATCCAGGATTAAAAAAAAAACATGCCAAAATCGCCCGTAAATTTAGAAATTCGCACTGATAACGGGGGTCAAAGTCAATTCGCCATATTTTTATGAAAATAATTTTCTAAAAACAGTACAAAAACTTTCTCAAATTAAACAAGATTTTTCTTATTTATAGAAAGTCTTTCCTTAGTACAAGAAACATTTTTCTGAAAAATATCAAAATTCTTTTAAAAAATACGATAGCATTTCCTAAATTTAGAAAACCGGTTTCTTCCAACTAGAAAATATTTTCTTAAACTTGGAAAGCATTTTCTAGTAAATAGAAAACTAATTTCTCTTTAATGAAATGCTGTATAATTTTAAGAAAAGCATTTACTAAGGTTTAAAATATATTTTCTTAAATCAAGAAATATTTATATTATGTATGTATTATTTATTTTATATTTAAATCTGCCCAAAATTTATGAAAATTTTTATTAAAGTATTTAAAAAATAACCATATATTTAAGAAAAAAATTAGTTTTTAAATTTAAGAAAATATTTTCTAAAATATTTTATTTACGGGTAATGCTTTATTACTTTAAGAAAAATTGTCTAAAGTCACGAAATTGTATTTAAATTAAGAAAAATAAATTTTTTAGGGTGAATTTCTTAAATTTAGAAAAACCAAATTTTTATCCTGCAGTATAAAAAAAATTTTTTTTACTGACCACCGAGATCACCAAATTTAACACCTCTAGATTTTATTTGCGTATATATACTCTAATAAGCCAAAAAACCCTAGCTCAATTGAAAACCAACATTCGTCAAGAAGCAGCCGCCATATCGTTCGGAACATTAGCCAAAGTCAAGAAAAATTAACACAATTGAGAAGATATTTTGATTGTTAAGCTAAACAATTTCAGCTCATTCTATTGGAGTGTACATTTTCATGGTACAAATTGTCTTCGAATGACGCTTCCAACGCGGTATGACATTAGTCAATCTTTCAGCGCCTTCAAAAGTTATAGGATTGTCAAATGGGTCAGATGTAAATGGCCTAGTCAGTAGTTGCCCTTTTAAGTATGCTATACTTATGAATGTAAGAAGTAGTAGACTATAAGACATCGTTGTTTTTTGATGCAATAAAGAAACAATATCTCTATCAAGTTACAAATTCCTTTCCGATAATTTTTTTAAAAATTTCCGAAAAAACCCTATGAAAAAATTTTTATATTTATCTTAAAAAAAATTCAAAAATATAATAATTATATTAAAAATTAAAAAAAAATAAAAATTACCAATAAAAATATAAAGTAAATTTTTTAAAAAAAATTTTTAAAAAACTTTGCGTCTTCTTCAGCCGCATATTACTACATCCTGCATTAAGCTATTGAGAGCTGTTTTTCGGATCATTTAGTTTACCTATCTCCTAAGAGATTTCACTACATCTACAACTTACCATTTTTAAAAACTGCTTTCCGAAAAATGACTTTTATTTTGCTTAGATTTTATTATCCATCTTGCTGATGAAGAATGTGATACATATTATTGTTTTTATTATTATTTATATCCGGGATAAAAATGTTTATATAAGAAATGTATCTTTTTACGATAAAGTTTATTCATCGAACCATATCTAATTAAATCTTCCATAACAAGGTGAAAACCACGGTCGACTATGCATAAATCGCCAGGTTTTGAAAGCCATCATAGTTTAATGAGATCAAGTTTTTTTTTTTTTTGATTTAGGTATTTTTTACCACCTTCCACACCTTTAAACTAAAAGTCTAAAATAATTGAAGTAAAAAAATTTCGCAGAATTTTTTTCGCGGATTGCATTTAAAAAATCCGATAAATGGTCAATGTGCATAATATTTTTATATTAAGTACACGTAAAATTATATATGAGGAATGATATATCAATGTTATACACAATGTTTTTTTGTTTTTACCATGAAATAAAATGACGATCTGTTTACCAAAATTAAATGTTGTTGAGTCCCTAATGTAAAAAACGGCAAATTTACTAAAAAGTTAATCATCACAAAGAATTATATCATAAAAGCAATTATATTTTTTGGACCTAAGGTTTTGCAAAATCATTTTTAGAAATATATTTTGAGCACTTACTAAATATATTGAACCTATCAAAATCGCTAAAGCGGTTCTTGTGAATAACCCGTTTTTCATAACTCCCATAGGGATTAGGAGATTACAATTTTTGAGAAAGATGTTAATCAAACAATTAAATTTGGTGCTGATAAACGCGGGGGTAGTTTTCATTTGTTAATTGCAATGCCCTTTAAAGCAAAGTTGCCTTTAAAAGCCTTCAAAAGTGGCGAATGAATGAATAATAGCTCAACCAATTACCTTTGATAGATAATTAGATTTAAGATAAACGGGGTGTGAGATCGACTGCGTTTTTGGCGACGTAAAAAGCTCTCTTTCAGATGATTAATTTTACTACTCTCTTAACTCTATAGAATGAATCATCCTGATCAAAAAATTTCCTTTACGAAATTTTTAGTACATTGTAATCGTTTTATGAGTGATTTGGAAAAACTTTAGAACCTCTTCCGCGCCAGTTAAAACACAATTTGATCTAATTTTTAATTTTGTTACACTTTTTATACACTAAAAAGCAAAAGACAGGGAGCTGAGATTTGAATATATAATTTCCTGCTCAGAAGGTCTGATCTAAATATGGAAATAGGGTCGTTCTTGGATCGAATGAGATTTATAGAACATACGGGACAGACTTTCAATCGCATTGATTCAATATTCTTGAAACCCATTAAACGCTAGAACTCCGATTTTTTACCTTTTTAACAGTAGCATAACAGAGAACTGTTCCAGAGTTTTTGTATGGTGCCGCCTGAGGGCGGGCTTACTCAGATGGGTAAATCTTGGTCATTTATACCAGATTTGAACACACTTTTCAACCGATAAAAGTTTGAAACATTCAAAAAAATGTCTCATTTATATTACCCTAAAAAGGAATAATTTTAAAAGTATGCCTCCCAACCAATTTAGAATAACTGATACGAATGATTCATCATGGCGATGAGCAAATTGAGCAGCACCACAATATTGATTACGGAATAGGTGCCAAACATGAGCATGCCCCAAAAACGTGTAAAAATCTTAATTCCATCCAACTCGAAGCTATCCAAATCAATCAAACCAAAGACAGCCCAGAAAAGGGTTTGCGTGGTCTCGAAAAGGCTGTAAGAAAATAAAAAGATCTCAGCCATTAATTAAACTATTTATTGTACTCACTAAAGACTTACTTGGAGAATCTTCGCCAGACAATGCAGGCATTAGGATCATTGGTGCCATTCATGTTAAGCAAGACACTTGAAGGCGACACCTCCGGACAGCGTTTCTTCTCCAAGTCGGCATAGTACCTACATAATGCAAAATGTAACACATACTTTCTACTTCTTTCCAAAAAAACCCACCATAACAGCTGATTCAGACCGCTACCAAAGGCGAATAGCACCAAAACGTATAGAAAGAAAAACTTCATGATATCCATAACCATGCGCGATAAGGAAACTTGCAGTGGCCCCAAATGCGGATTCACCGAGAATATGTAAACCAGCTTGAGGCTACTGAAAATGTTCGCTGCACTGAATAAGCCCTCCGAAATGAGCATTGGGTCCCAGGCATCCCAACGCTCACGCGGCAAATCAGTGGCATGTGAATTGAAGATCAGTTCCTTTTGCACCTGTTTGTAGAAAAATAGTTGAAAAAAAAAGATTGATTTGTTTTTTTTTTTTTAAACTTACCTGAAAAAAGGACACCACACGCAAAGCCACAGTGGCCACATATAGCGAATTGGTCACAAAATCAATGACATTCCACATATCATTCAGATACTCCTGCAGTCCCACGTCCCATAGTTGTTTAACCTCACTCCAGATCAAACCACTCACCCAGGACAGTATTAGCCATTCGATAAAAGTTGGCTTGGCACCACGTTTGGTGGGCAGCTCCTCCACGGTATTCAGCATATTGGTATCAGTCCAAAACCAGCCACCAATAAAGGTTTCAATACGTTGAGAGGCCAACATAAGCAGAACTAGGGAAAATAAGATGAGGACAGAAGTGGAAAATAAATAAGAAAAGAGATAAAATATTAGGTTGATATTGGAATGTTTCTTTATCCTTTTTTAAAGTTAGTTAGGAGATAATATGTTCGAAAATATCATCTAGATATTTCACAATTTACAAATGAATTTTAATCCTTAAAATAAACCGATTGATACTAAATAGTTACTTGTAACAATTGATATAAGAAAAACTGTTAAGTTTCAATTTTTACATAAAAACTAACAAAGAAAAACTGAAAACCCAAATTTATTTATCTATTACTTGCTGATTTTTAAATTGTAGAAAAAAAAAACTTGAGATCAAATTCATTTAAAAACTAAAATAGGTACATTTATTTGTGAGAGAGAAGCAACCCATTTTTATGAGAGGGACATATCGCGACACAAACCCTTCAAAAGATTTCAAATAAGAATACAAAGTATCTGGAAATTCTATGACACAAACTTGGAACATCAAATTTTAACTTGGAACTGAAATTCTTCTAATCCAATTTTCTCAATCCCATTGCTTTCGCAAGGTCAACTTTACATCCCTTAATAATGCGCTGTCCGAGTGTGACTGAACCTTTCTGGTCTCTAATCATGATATTTAACTTGAATGCCATCTTACATTCAATGATCTAATGATTTATGCGGTGTTTAAGAACCATGTTCCATTACATTTCCCATCCTTTCTTTAAGCGTTCCTTCACGTGTCACACGGAATTTCTCTGACTTTCCCTGACTTTCGAATTACACTCATTACGAACCCTTTCGTAACCTGTCCCTGAACTACACTTTCTTCAGTAGCGGCCCATCTTAAAGTTCCGTTTTCACAGCTTTGGGATTGATACAAATTTTGGGGAAAATTATAGAAAATTAGTGCAGTATCTTCTTTTACGCCTAATATTTTATTAAGTCATTGTTCATAACATACTTGTGATTATAATTTATGATTTATCTTAATGCCATTTTAATGTGTCGTTTTGCTTATAACATTCTTTCTTGCTTGAATCTATATTCGATAAAAATTTACATAACAATGCAGATGTGAAAGTTTCTCAGATTTCTGTAAAGCAAAGTTCATGTCTATGTCCCATATTGAATATTATAATTATACCCGCATTTCGTGCAATATTAATTTTACAAATAAAACGGTCTACCTGCTTTCATTAGAATGAAAGCATTTAGCGATTCAAATAAATCGTCAAAAGAATGTGTATGGCAAATTATTGGTATTTCCGCAGTTTCAGTCTTAATCATGCATGAGAAACGACAGAAAATATAGAAAAGTTAGCAAACCTCGCTGATGTGGGAAGTTGGGAGCGCTGTACAAGAAACCTGCTCGCTTTTGGTGTTGGTACATTTGATATTTAAAGTGATGCATGATTATAAAGATGGATGACTTAAAACGTTCACAGATTATCAAAAAGTTAAGGGGATCTTCTAACTTTGAAATTTTTTTTTTTCCATTTTTTGTTTTGCATTATTATTATAGCTTAGACATTCCCCCTTTATCTCCTTCAAAGAATTTTTAAGAATTCGAAATAGTTTAACAGATATAGCCATATTTTTTTACGTTGCTCAAAACTTTAAGTGCGTTTTTCTCGAAACCACGTTTTTTGACCTTGTGGCTATGATTGCGGCAGTTCTACTGAACCGACTTTGATCAGCCATTTTTTTAAATTTTTGGAATTTTTTTTCTAAAAACACTCATAAAAAAACTCGTCAAAGGTAGAAGACCCCCTTAAATGGCTGCCAATTTTTCAAAAAATTATTTAAAAATATAATTGAGGTACTAGACAGAATTTCATCAATTCTGATCATAACCATGTTCAAATCCGATAACCTGAAGTCCCGGAATCAACACCTTTTTTGCGATATGGCAGGCCGATAACTTTTTGAACAGCCCTCGAATTCTACTATTTTTATTTTTTATTTGATTAATAAATAACACAAAACAAAAAACCAATTTGAAAAGCTCCTATGGTTTTTTCTTCAGAATGAAAAAAAAAAAAAAACACTTAAAAACCCTGTGCAAAACAAACGAGTAAGAAAGTCGGTCAAGCCCGACTGTAATACTCTGTACCTGTTTGTATATAATTAATAACTATAAAGTGTGAGGGTTTTTCAAATCTGGGGGTGGCAACTCTTTCGAGCTATCGTTCATCTGGTTGAAAAAAGGATGTACGGGGCTCGATAAAAAACCCTAGTACTTAACTCGTAAAAATTATAAAAATTTGTATATAATTTCCTATTAACATGTAAACATATTATATTAGTCACTCGGGAATCACGCGTGATTTCTGACCGCAGGCCATCTCAATTGCATCGCTCCTATCATACTTGGTCTTTGCCTCCTTACAAAATATCTATTGGAAAGAAGGGAGGGGGAACTGAAAGCGGCGCTAATGCTGCGCGAAATCCCAATTGGGAAATTACTATTGCCCTCTCGCTCTCTCCTTTCTCGTGCAGGCTGCGTGTTGTTGTTGTCGTTGCATTAAATTTTCATTTACATATAGCGCCACTATTGTTCATCTGATCGAAAAACGATGTATGGGGGTTGATAAGAAATGATAGTAGAATATTGTCTGAAGGTTAGAACAACCTAACTCCCAAAATTGTGGAAGATATTAAGTTTTTTTAATTTACGGGGAGGCATAGGCGTGGCAAAATCAAAACTAAACTTGGATCTGCCTGCAAGTATAAGAAATATATTTTCCATACACCTCAAACCTCTATCTCTTACCATCTCTGAGATCTCTTCTTTCATACGGACAGACGGACAGACAGACGGACAGACGGACATGGCTATAGCGACTCGGCTGTTGATGCTGATCAAGAATATATATACTTTATGGGGTCGGAGATGCTTCCTTCTGGCTGTTACATACATTTGCACAAAACCCAATATACTCTAGGGTACCTTCGGAACAGAGTATTAAAAACAGATGCCATTGAGAAATGCAATCGCTAATACAGATGGGTCAAATACCGAATATCTCAAATGGGAGGGCATAATAAACTGTTAGCTAATGTACCAAGGAATAAAATGGAATCAGAGGTAACTCCCATTCAGCTGGAGAACGAGTTCACCAAGCAGGAGAAAGCCCAAGATGTCTTTGAGGCCCGTGAAAATCTGGCGGTCAACCATGACCAAAATATGGAAAAAATTTAAAAGGAGAAGTGGGAAGAGAAGAACAGATCAGGGCAGCAAACCCCTCCAATTTCGACTGGGGTTCGGTTCGGGGTTCGAACCCTTACCCTACGCTTAGGGGTTCGGTTCCACAACCGGTTCCCTTTAAATTGAGAACCGAGGTTCCGGTTCGGGTTTGGGTTCCGGATTGCATTTTATATATTTATGTACATAATAAATAATTAAATAGAGTTTGAAGAAGAGATGCCTTATAAACTGCTGCAGTTTTTGGCAGTGACAAGACAATCAGACATTGTATGTATGTTTAGAAGTGTTCAGCGATACTGCCAACTTGCACTCTCAGCGAAAGTCGTTTCTCTTTCACAGTAGTGGGATTCCAGAAACTGATGTGCTTTTTGTGGCCATGAAACCTGCAAAAAACACGGCCACTTTTGGCTTATAAATAAGAGATGACATTTATCGGCGTATCCGTGATTTAGTAACTGTGATTGAAAATATCGGCGTAACTGTGATTAAGTCACAGTGACTTGTAGTCACCAAATCACACTGTTGCTTTTTATATGCAGTCACTGTTATATGCACACACTTGATGATTGCCAGTGACCAGTGACTTAATCACAGCTACGCCGGAATGTCTCATCCTAACTATAGTGTGACCGAACACGTTTATACATTTCCACAATTCCAGTCAGAACTATTTTTCCAGGAATGGGACCACCAGAGCACGACTTTGACTGGCATATTGTGAGAGTGAAATGCTAAAAGTATTTAAATTGTGACTTGTGTAAAAAAATTAAGACATTTAAATGACGTACAACTTTTCCTTGTATTCACCGTGCCGTTGCATCTCCGTACGAACAAAATAATACCCAGAAATACGGTTTCGATGCAAATTGCTTGAGGTTGTGTTATTTTGTCCAGTCTTTTTGTTGCGGACGGGAAGAGTGTCGCCGTCCATGCATGGGCATCATAATGGATACATTTATGTTCATCATTATAAAATATTTTTTATCATCAAAGTGCAAAAATAAATTCTGTGCTTGAATTTTTTTTAGAACCGAACCCCATCAATTAGAAATCTGGGTTAGGTTCGGGTTCGGGTTCACGTGATTATTTTCAATGGGGTTCGGTTCCCGGTTCGGTTCAGGCATCCAGTACCTGAACCGAACCGGTTCTAAAGGGTTCGGTTCCGGACCGGTTTGCAGCCCTGGAACAAATCAAAACCTACAACCGTGCTTATTTAATGGTATAGATTCTATACATTGACAATCAGAACAATGTTAATGATGCTTACAGGGCGTATGAGTATTTTTTATATAACATTATATGTTTCGTTTGACATTTTATTAACTAAATAACAGAAAGAATCTTTTTAAGGTACTAAATGAAAGCAAAGCTACAGTTATGGGTTCCAGTCGTGAGCAAACGAGCATCTTAAATTAGAGTCGATTAGTTTGAGCTTTTGAGAAGTCAGAGGAACTCATGAGTGTATGGCTAAAACATATGTGTATCGTGTGAGCATGAGGGAATGTGGTATGTCAACTTTAATCCTAAGACAGACATAAGACAAATTTTTTTACTTTACTCACAAAGAAATGTAAAATACGAAGCGCTGTGGCATATAAACTTGATGAAGGGCTTCCTCATGGTCTGGCCAATGCTCGAGTAGGGAGCCAAAATATAGGCCAAGGAGAATATGGGAAACATGATGCCAATGCGTATAATATCCACAGCCTGCAGGGCCATATTCTTGCGCCGAAAACCAGGTAAACCCTCATACCAAATGCTGGCCAGCAATTGTTGGACATTGGAGTGGGCCACAAACTGAAAGTACAAAGAAGCAACAGTTAATTACCCTAAGAAACCCTTTTTTAAGCTACCTTCTTCTGTCTCAGCTTGATGGCCAATTTGAGGCGATTTAAATGCATGCGTTCACCATGTTCATAGATTGGACCGGTGGGATCGTGATTAAGCAATATTTCCAGTTCGTGAGAGGTGCGCGTGTGATCCAACAGGGCGGTGGCAAAGTCCTGGCACTGCTTGCGCAGCTCCTGGTACTCGTTCTGTAAAAGTCAAAAAATTTAGTCAGAATATTAAGTAAGATTTTTTTCACCTTAAATTCGTGCTCCAAAAAACTCAAACGTCTTAGCTCCCAGGACAGCTCAAAGGCTGTCAGTATGGGATCCTTGGAGGACAAGGCTATTAGACTAGGACTGGCCAATGCTCTATAGGCATTAATGCGTGAACGTGAGTGTCTCAGAGAGTCCTCTTGCCGTGACTGTACACACTCATCGCAGCCGCAACGCACATCATGCGGCATGGGTAAGACCGCACCACGATCCAGTAGAATCTTAATAATCTCATAGTTATCCCGATGAGCGGCCAATATCAAGGGCGTTATATCGGGTGTAAATGTAGAGGTATCCTCCGAGGCGGACTCCCAGCTCTAGGGTATATAAAAGAAGTAAGTAATATATATATATTTGAGTAAACTCCACTCACATGATTGCCCTCATTGTGAAATGTGACATTCTCATGATCCAGCAACACTTCCACTGCCTCTACAAATTCCTCAGAAATGGAATGTAATAGCGCATCTTTGGTATCCACATTATAATTGATCAACAGCTCCACCATTTCCAAATTCTCATTGTCTATGGCCATTAGCAGTGCCGTACGACCCAAAGGATCCACACAATTCACATTTATATAGTCCGTGTCCTGAGCTTTCTGTAACATACGCCGTGTCCCAGCCATATCACCACGCTCCACGGCCAACAAAAATTTCTTCTCCTCCAGCGTTAGTTGACGTATCTCCTGATGCGGCCGTATGGTGTTCTCCTCCTCCATCATGCCGTGAATGCTGTGACGCTGTCAGAGAGAAGTTGGAAGTACGGAAATATAGCTCAAGTATTTTTTAGGCCTACCTTCACCCGCCTGGCCGGCTCAATTTGGACGGCTATGTGACCACTGCCGCTGCTCTCACTGCCCAACTTCTTCTCGGTATTGTCCAGGCCATCGGTACCATTTTTGATTTTATTTAGTATGGGTGCCAGAACCGATTTTCTTCGGGCCGGACTGACAAAGTGCAATTTTTTTCCTTCGTCTGTGGAAAAGAAAGGATAAAAAAATTTATTATATATTCGGGTTCTAGATCTGAATAATCGCAGAGATAAAACTGATATGAAATGGCAGCTATTTTCACTTCTTTTCATTTCAATTTGACTTTGATAAGATTAATATCAAAGATATATAAGTATATACTATAAGAGATGACGCTTGTGAAACCAAAAAAAAAGTTGGTCCTTGGAAGCTGATATCAAAACCCACTTGCTTCAATGTAGAAATGTAAGTACACCTTATTCTGTTTTTACACGGTTTTTTTTACACAGTTTTGATTTAACACGGCCTACAAAAAAATTTATATTAATGATACTTTTACTTTAAAAATGAATTTTTCTTTTGTTTTCATTTTTTATACTATGCATTAATGCATTAGTGAATATTCTATTATAATTATACTCTGTACCGAAGGTACAAAGAGTATATTGGGTTTGTGCAAAATGTATGTAACAGCCAGAAGGAAGCATCTCCGACCCTATAAAGTATATATATTCTTGATCAGCATCAACAGCCGAGTCGATAGGCCGACTTGTTCGCTTGCCCGTATGAACGCTGAGATCTCAGAGATGGTAAGAGATAGAGATTTGAGGTGTAAGGAACATATTTCTTATACTTGCAGGCAGATCAAGTTTAGTTTTTTATTGTGCACGCCCCCCTGTACTGAAAAAACGTAATATCTTCCACAATTTTGGAGTTAGGTTGTTCGAACCTTCTAGACATATAATCTACTCATCATTACTTATCGAACCCCCATACATCGTTTTCCGATCAGATGAACGATAGTAGAGTTGCCACCCCGCAATTTGAAAAGCACCTCAAATATCCCGCAATTTTGGAGTTAGGTTGTTCGAACCTTCTAGACATATAATCTACTCATCATTACTTATCGAACCCCCATACATCGTTTTCCGATCAGATGAACGATAGTAGAGTTGCCACCCCCGCAATTCGAAAAGCACCTCAATTATCCCGCAATTTTGGAGTTAGGCTGATCGAATCTCCTAGACATATATCTACTCGCCATTACTAATCGAGCCCCCATTCATTGTTTTCCGATCAGATGAACGATGGCAGAGCTGCCACCACAATTTGAACAAAATCGAATATCTTCCCACAATTTTGAAGACAGATTGTTTGAACCTTTTAGGGATGTTTGTTTTTGCCCGTAATCGGGGTAGGCAGCCTTACACAGATTGTGTGACCCCCACACTTTAAAGCTATTAGTTGTATACAATCAGGTACAGAGTATATTACAGTCGGGCTTGACCGACTTTCTTACTTGTTTTTATTGAGGGTTGTAGAATTTAGAACCGTTGCCATTTTCTTCTATGTAAAACTCCATGTCTTTATTTACACGGTTCTTTTTTAGAAATAGAATTGAAAATGATTTTAGAATCCGATCAACTTGGAAAACAAATTTTTCAATATTTTTCCTCCAGTTTTCCGGACTTTCCAAATTTTGAAAATCCCGATGGTAATATTTTGTTATTTAAAGCTTAAAAAATATGTGCAGCTGGCATATGGTTGGGTGGCATTTCATCAAAAAGTGAATACAATTTTATTGAAATTTCCAGATAGAGCTTTCAAAAAAGATTTTGGGTCCGATCGAATTGAAGACAGTATTTATTTCATGAATTTTCGCCAATTTTCCGGATTTTCCAAAAATGTGAAAATAAGTTTAAAATTAAAAAAAAGATTTTCATACAACAGTTTTCCAATCATTTTTCCGTTTCCCGTTAGAATAAATGTTATATACAACTTTTTAAA
Source organism: Lordiphosa mommai (assembly GCA_018904225.1). Lineage (NCBI taxonomy): Eukaryota > Metazoa > Arthropoda > Insecta > Diptera > Drosophilidae > Lordiphosa > Lordiphosa mommai. The sequence goes on along the minus strand of JAEIFT010000330.1, from coordinate 67,315 downwards.
CAACGCGATCGTATATGTTGAGCATTTGCTTTACATCAATCGACACGAGCCTCTTTTTGACTGATTTTTAAATTGTGTGCGATCCATTTATTACCATGACGACATGTCACGACAGCCTTTCGTGCGTGTGTAACCGTAATCCGTGCATGATTCGAGCGTGTTATCGCGTTAAGAGATTTTTATTTCGTAAAACGTGTGATTCGTGAGCAAAAATCGCTTAGAGCGCAACCTTTTCTAATACCTTTAAGGAAACCCTTCTGATTACCTTTGCTGCGACCAAGGGCATTGGCGAGTTAATAGACTAAATTTCCCCCATCGAATCGGAAGGGAATCCTTTCATCACTCTACAGTCTTTCTCTTCTTTCTTATACTTTACCTACTTTTCATTTATATTGACGGTGAAAATATTAAACAAATTGTTAAATTCAAAAATTTAAGAATTAAAAGACGTTTTTAGAAACGAACCTTTTTTTCCGTACCATTCGGGCTTTTGGTAATTTAAGGTTATTTATTTAAAAGTTTTAATTTAATAAATTTTAATTTTGTACCCCTTTTTTGACTACCAAAGGAAGTGCATAGCAAATAGTACTTTAAGCCCCAGGCAAAAGCCATAATTATAGAAACAACGTTGCATATTTATGGGCGTGAGGCGTGCAGCACGTTACATACATACATACATGCATATGTATAAACGTTGCTATGTGTGTAAGTGAGTGAAGGTCGTGGATATGCATTGATTTGTTGATATAGAACGCCAAATGCAACTGGGTATACATATATGCCTTCATGTGTGTGTGTGTGTGTGTGTAGTAGACGATGTTTGTTTGTATGCATTTTTGATGCCATCCAATGTCATTTGAAATTAAATGCCAAAAACTGACAATACATCGACATGCAGTCAACGCCAACTTTTGTCACTTTCATCCCACACACACACACAGGGGGAGCTGGTGCTCCTGTATCTGTGTGCATTGTTTTTAATATGTATATGAAAATAAAAAAGCAACAATTGACCCAGATTTCTGTTTGTGTTTACTTTTTGCTTTTGCATTTTGCTTTTGCAATATTATAATTTCATTTGCATCCACCCAGCGGCTCGGCGTCTGGACGCATTGGAGGGCGATTAACCAGGACGCGCTCACTGAAAATCAAAGCAAACTTAATTTAATGGCAATTTCATGCTTTCAATTGGTGTATATCAGGGGATTTGGGGGACTGAGGGGGATTGGAATGCAACTATGTTGCCTTGAACACCCAGCGGGTGTTTGTGACAAGGTTAAATTGGCTGGGGCTTAACTTTATTATCTATGCCAGACATCTACATACCACCAAGGGCAGTTCCATAAGTCAGCGACTTTTGAAATTTTTAGATAGGGTTTTAACATTTTTTTTCTTTATATTCTCAAGGTCCTCAAAAAATAGTGATGGTATTTTCAGTGAGTTGCGACACTGGCCCCCCAACTGAAAACATTTTACTTCCAAAACGATCTTTTGGAGGCGTTTCAAATTAGATAGATACTACACTAAGATAATGTGTTTTTTAAGAACTTCCTGGAAGGGTACAACGGAAAAGCCTTTGATCGGAGATCAAGGAGCCACTTCAGCCCCAACTTCCCATCTACACAACATAAAAAAAGCGGAGCCCTGCTCGAGTTTAAAAATTAATTAATCCGTTTAAAAAAATAAAATATTTAAATATAAAAAATGCTCCAATAAGTCTTTCAATCCAAAAAATTAATAAAAAATATAAAAAAGTGTAACTTCTAACATCGTTTAGGATTGATTTTCTTTAGACTCATTTTATTACTCATTATACCAAAATTAGTCACGAGTATATTGGGTTTGTGCAATGTATGTAACAGCCAGAAGGAAGCATCTCCGACCCTATAAAGTATATATATTCTTGATCAGCATCAACAGCCGAGTCGATATAGACATGTCCGTCTGTCCGTCAGTCCGTCCGTCTGTCCGTATGAATGCTGAGATATCAGAGATGGTAGTTATGAGGTTTGAGGTGTATGAAGCATATATTTCTTTTACTTGCAGGCAGATCAAGTTTAGTTTTTTTTTTGCCACGCCCCCTGCCCCTGCAAATCGAAAAAAACCGTATATCTTCTACAATTTTGGAGTTAGTTGTTCGAACCTTCTAGACATATATTCTACTCATAATTTCTTATCGAGCTCCCTATACATCGTTTTCCGATCAGGATGAACGATAGTAGAGTTGCCACCCCCGCAATTAGAAAAACACCTCAAATATCCCGCAATTTTAGAGTTAGGTGTTTCGAACCTTCTAGACTTATTCTACTCATCATTACTTATCGAACCCCATACATTGTTTTCCGATCGATGAACTATAGTAGAGTTGCCACCCCCGCAATTTGGAAAACACCGCAAATATCGCGCAATTTTAGAGTTAGGTGTTTCGAACCTTCTAGACATATATTCTACTCATCATACTTATCGAACACCCATACATTGTTTTCGGATCAGATGAACGATTATAGAGTTGCCACCCCCGCAATTTAAAAAACACCTTGGGTCCCGCAATTTTGGAATTAGGTTGTTCGAACCTTCTAGGCATATATTCTACTCATCATTACTTATCGAGCCCCTATACATCGATTTCCAATCAAATGAACGATAATATAGTTGCCACCCCCGTAATTTGAAAAACACCTCCAAATATACCGCAATTTTAGAGTTAGGTGTTTCTGGAACCTTCTAGGCATATATTCTACTCACTCATTACTTATCGAACCGCAATACAGGTACAAACAGGTACAGAAAGTATATTACAGTCGGGCTTGACCGATCTTTCTTACTTGTTTTTTTAACTTCCTGATGGGCAGACATTAAGCAACCTCGCAAATACAAACCATCGTGCTGTTGTTACCTACAGGTTTTCCATAGTAGCGAATTGGGCCCTACGCTCTACTCCCTGATATGCCCACAGCCAGGAGCATCCCTCTAGCGAACCCCAAGATTTGCCCCTAACAAATGCATCTACTCAGCCACAGATGCCTTCCAGGAGAACCTAAAAAGGTTCAGCAAATGGGCTACAAGATGGAATATTTCCATAAACACGAACAAGTGTGAGTTGTTGATCCATGCCACTCGTCGGAGTATTCTTACACGGCCAACTCATGGAGTACAAAACAAATCATTAATATAATATCTTGGGGTCACTCTACATAGAAGGCTTACAGCATTTTCAAGGCATCAGCTCAGGCAGTGGCTTAGCGTCGGGATGGCTTTAGAACAGCGTTGAAGCGTTACAAAAGCCACGTCACTATCAGCTCATGGTCTACGGCTGCGCTGCTATTTTTACAATGCAAAATAAACCTGTTACAGTCCACCGCTCAGTGTTTGCCCACCACTGCTCTAGTACCCCCAGAACAATTTATCACTCAGTAGACAGTAGTCCTGATATACAAAGTCCTTAGAAGATATGGTCTCCGAATCTATGACAACGCGGCAAAGACTCACCTGAATAAAAGTAAAATATCTCGAGTCAAATCTTACGAAGCACAGTGGCGCCCGTAGAACAAATGAGGTTGCAAAAATCAAGAATTTCATGAGCGCCTACGAGTTTTAAATTAAATTCATCAACGATTTCAAATATGCAACCCTTAATAAAATGTGATTTTATTTAAAAAACGACCCGAAAGTTGATCTCTTTTCAGTTTTTTTTAAAAAATTAGGCAATTTTGCTATCAGGTAGAATATCTCGAAAACTAGGTATCGAATCTCCATAATTTTTTTTCTATTGATTGATATATTAAATAAGTGTATTTACAAAAAATAAAAAATTGTACTGTTCCTTTTTGTTTCTCCAAATAAATCGCTATTTACCAACTGTCCATTTTGTCACTATTTTCCAACTTTGATGCAAATTAAAAAAATAATAATAATTTTTGATATTTGCCATATTTTTAAAAATCTTCTTTGATTGTTCCTTAAAATATTTCAAAAAGTTCCAACTGCCCGTCGCCGCCTCTGCGATTGTTAGAGGTACAATAGGTAAATAAGACATGGGCAGAATGAGGGCTTACTTTAAGATGTTACTATTTTTCTTCCGATCCACTGTTAGCTACGGCATGTGAAGTCACGAAAAGAGTTTGAATCCACTAGTTTTTGTTCAAAAATGATCAATCTATTAGAGCTACCTTGCCTTATGAAAAGTACAAATTATTTTGGAAAAAACTTATTTTTAAAAAAACGAAAAAAATACATTTTTTTGTGTTTTGGGTTTTAAAAGAACATAATAAAAACAATAAACGAGAAGGCGAGCTTAACTTCGGCTACGCCGATGCATTTTAAAACTTTTACTCCAACTGATTTAACCTGTAAAATATATATAGGATATAGATATCGATATTTAAAAATTTTAAATCATTGCTAATACCAATTTGATACCATAAAAAACTTTTTCCTTAGTAAAACACATTTTCCGACCGATCGGTCCTATGGCAGCTATATGCTATAGTCATCCGATTTTGATAAATTTTTTTAAAATTATGGGAAAGCATATAAAACTAGTATATACCAAGATTGGGGACGCTACGATGGAAAACAAAAGGTTTTCTCACTAGAAGTTGTTTTTTGACCGACCGTTTATATGGCAGCTATATGCTATAGTCATCCGATTTTGATAAATTTTTTCCGATTGTGTGGAAACATATAAAACAAATATATACTACGATTGGAGACGCTACGATGAAAATCAAAAAGATTTTCTCACAACGACTTATTTTTCGACCGATCGTTTCTATGGCAGCTAATGCTATAGGGATCCGATTTTTGATACATTTTTCCAGAATTATGTGGAAGCATATAAAACTAACATGTGCCAAGATTAGTGATGCTACGATTTAAAACAAAAAAGTTTTTCTAACTAGAACTAGTTCTTAGACCGGATCGTTCCTGCGCTATATGATATAGTCATCCGATCCAGCCGGTTCCCGACATTAGTTGCGTGCAGTAAAAGAGACTCTGTGCAAAATTTCAACTCGATAGCTTTAAAACTGAGAACCTAGAAAACAGAACAGACGGACAGACGGACGGACGGACAAGCGGAAATGAACTCAGCTCGTTGTCCTGATCAAATATATATAGTTTATGGGGTCGGAAAATGAATATTTCTATCGTTACAAACTTCTGGGCAAAATTAATATACACTTTTCAAGTGTATAAAATCTTAAAATTAAAAAAATCGAAAAAATAAATACATTTTTTTTAATTTTTTGGATTTTATTTTCAGAACATAGAAACATTAAAAGAATCAAACAAAAATAAAAATTTGTAAATAAAAGTTTTTTATAAAATTCGAACAAATAAATATTTTTTTTTAAATTTTTGTGAAATAATTTAAATATGGAAGCATATAAAAAGAAAAAAAAATTGTTAAAATACTTTATTTTTGTTACCAAAAATTAATTTTTTCACAAATTCTGACTTTAACCATACACAGAGGAAAAAACTGAGAACATTGGACTCCAAGATGAGCACAATCGTTACCAAAAAACTTAATGTAAGAACGGAGAATCTCATATGTAGTAGAATGTTCTCCCTTCAAAACATTTTTTTTTTTGTTGAGTTGTTTTTGTTCGGTTTTGAAGAACACTTTTTAGCTATATGAGAACAAACAATACTCATTTTAAGTAATTTCGTTCTCACAGAGAAAAATAAAACTGTGCCATTCGGGCCTCAACTCAACGCCAAACGGGCTCAATAATGTCGGGATAGTCGCCCGATAAAGTTCATAAAATTTAGGAACGCCCGAGAGATTTTTTCTTATGAAATTTGCATATATATTAATATAATTGTATATTTGGATTCACTTAAGATTTCTTTAATTTAAAGAAACATATATAAATAAATTAATAAGAACGTACTTTAATTGCCTTGTCTGGGAATCGAACTCGGGACCTAAGGTCTGCGTCTCAGCGCACTGACCACGCCGCTTGCTTGCCAGACTAGGCACCCAAGCGTCATACAAGAGCGTTTTGCTCCCGAACAACAAAAAGAGAGAGAAGCCAAGAGAGCGAATTTGCTGTTGCTCTCAGCTTGTTCGTCTCTCTGTTTTTCAACCCCGTATAGTTGCGAAACACCACAAGCAAAGCCAATGTGGCACGCGCTCACGGAATTGCAAAGTCAAAAAAAGGCAATTATACTCGATTGAGTTGAATTTTGCTCAATTTTCAAGAACATTCTGAACATTTGTTCTCAAAAATTTTGGGAAAAATCTTGTTATTGTTTTGAGTTGCCGGCAACTTATATTCTATGTACAGTGTTATAATTAATATTAAAAATTATATTTAATATTAAATTCCCTTGTGCCCTAAATAGAAATAGAATTGCCATTGGAATTTTTTAAATGAATTTAACAAAAGGTTATTTAAGTTTATTATAATAATTATTTAATAATTTTATTTTGTCAATCCAAATATTGCTTGTTGATGGCATTAAGGAACACTTTAAATGGTTTGCTGGTCTCTATTTAGGGTATTCCTTTTCCCGTTGTATTGATTCATGTCACTGACAATAGCACCGACTACATCAAGGTCGATTCGGCCAACCTCTGCATGATCAACGGAGGCGGGAATTTGGAACGTTCTTTTGATATTGTTCTCATTAGGAATTCCCAGGATCATGTGTTTGCCAACCGTTTGACCAATTTGTTCATCAGTGGCAAGGGTTACCAAGCCCTACATTTCATTGCCCAAGGGCAAGGGTGTTAAGATAAACGATTTGAAGGAGCACGACAAGCGTTTTGGTCGCCAAGACTCACTAAAAATTAATACTGATATTGCCGGTTGAGAGGGAAAGTTGCAATGAGTGTAGTTTATTAAGGATTTTTACGTAAAGCATTTTAAATCATAATTTAAGAAGTTTTAATCAACTTTTCAGCTGCTTTTTGTTTTTGTTTTTTGCTCATTTATTGTTGTTTGATGTTGGCATATTCCTCGTGGAACGTGCGTTGAACTTTCATGGATTTCCGTACGAGTTTCCGTGTGTGTGTTTGTGTGTGTGCGTGCCTTAGTATGAGTCTGCGCAGGACATTACCTGGGTGAATTTCTTTTAACTTGTCGTAGGTCGTGCACAGCAAATATGGCGTCAACTATGCCGCCATTTTGAGCTCAACTAATACTCACACACACACACACACTGAAACCTATACAAATGCACGTGAGCTCATTGCACGGTTGGCATACTAATCACAAACATGAACCCATTGAAATGCTATTGATTGACCTGAAAATGAAGCTTCAATTGCATTTGTTGGCCAAGTTTTGCAATGAGCTCAGGTAATTGCTAAGCTGGCCCCATAAACTATGCTACGTGCTATGGATGGAGCATAATTATGGAGCTGGTAATGATTGGATTCTTTCGAAGGGAGTTTATTTGCGACAATGGAGCCTGATGGAGGAATGGGAATAGATAAAAAATTAAACAAAATTATTTTATTTATTTTTGAGAAAGAAAATATTTAAAAATATTTTAAATAAACTGAGAATTTATGATTTCTCAAATAATATTTCCATTTTTGCTTAAAAGAATGTTAGGTAATTTTTTTTTCTAATTTTTTATCCATTTTTTTTTTTGCTTGAAATAATGAACTTTAATATTTATTGCCTACTTCTTGGGGCTAGGTGTTTGAAGCAACAACGAGCTATACTTTCCATTGCCTACTTTTTGGGGATCAGCTTATTGTGGGTGAAACAGCCAAGCTAGCGGTTAAGATGTTTGTATTTTAAGTATTTTAACGAAGTTATGGAAATAACATTTCGTTATATGCTCTTTCATATAACTTTCATGAGAACGATCGATCACATAACTGATGGGACAGCTTCACTCAGCCATATGGAAACAAGCATATGGAATAAGCATGTGATCTACAAAACACGCAGATATTCGCTGTTCATATTGAACATTTTAGAATCTCAAGGACTCATATTAACAGAAAATCAACACGTTAGCTAGAATACAAATGAATTAAGCTACTTTCATTCCAAATAATTTTGCTGTTAGTAACTAGAAAAACGTTCCCATCCCTGTTTGTCGGTCGCACTAAAATACGAAAACATTTGCTGCGCAAGCAGACTATCACACCAAAGCAATATAAATGAAATTAATAATATATAAAAAAATATTTTACACGCCTGTAAAATATTTTGTAAAAAACAAATTTTCGCATTTTTTTTTACAGATCACAATTAGAGGTGGAGAACTATCGATAGTCAGCACCATCGACAGTCAACGATAGTTTTTTGAAAACCATCGATAGTCCACGATAGTTTTTGATAGTATGGTAATTTAAACGCTCGTGTTTAAAAATGCAGAAATTTTAAATAATTTATTAATAAACGAACTTCAAAAATGGTTTCCGTCACTTTTGGTTTTAACTTTGACATTAATATTGGGTTGTGGGTTCCGATTAGATATATGTATCATATCATTTTTAAGAAACTCGGATGCTTGCATTCAAACAATTCTGGAAATCGTATTTTTTGATCCATCAAGTGGCCCAAGCATCACTAAGCCAAAGCTTGTTAAGCGCGAACTCAGGCAAAATAGCAGCTCATCTCCCGCCGAACCGACCGTGGTGCTCAGCCACAAACGTGCGACACAAAAAAGCGCGTAGGAACACACTTAATTAAGGCAAACTACGGGCTATATACAATACATTAAAAAAGAGGTTTTGATACCAGGAAGAGATTCTTCTAAGATAATTACTCCGTAGAGTTTATTGTAATCAGCACAGAGGACTCGAAACGGCTCATGCATGCAAAGCATAGTTAGTAGTACAACGTTTTAGAGATTAGGGGATAAAGTTACGAGTCTGTTTAAATGAAACACTAAGATTAATTTGACTAATCAACTCTGATGAGTTTAGATTTGTAAAGTAACGTTTTTAAGCTCAATTATTTGTATTTTTATTAAGAGCTACCCATTTAGTGATGTGTAAAGCTTGCAAAAAAACTATCTAAAACTATCGATAGCAGAGGTCTACTATCGATGGCGACTCGATAGCGCCCAACCATTGATAGTGCCGATAGTGCTATCGATAGTTCTCCACCTCTAATCACAATTACAAGCCTGTTATTATCATGCAAAAAATACTAATATTCTTATTGAAAAAAAATGTTATTTACAAGTCTGAAAAATATTTTTTTTATTGATGTTATTTATCATGACGTGGAATAAATTTTGGTACATTTACTGTTAAGGAGGAAGTCTACTGTGCCAAGGGAAAAACAGGCCGATTTTCAGGATTTTTTTTTCCTAACAAAATATGATATGTACATTAAATTGAATTAAACCGTCATCTTTTTTATATATTAAAGTTTTTTTAAAAAAAAAAATTTAAGTCTAAATATTCAAAATTGCCATACAAAAAACAAAAAACATATCTTACAATTATTTTATCACAATAATTAAAAAATGGAGTGCACGAATTGCAATTACCGGGTGACAAAATTTTACTACGAATAAGAGGTTATTAGAGTATTTAAAGCACAAATTTACTACAAGAAAAAAATGTGGAAATTGTTCTGCTTGACTAAGCAGTAAAAGATGACGGCAAAAACTATTCTTCGGTGCGTAAACAGTTGACTGCTACAACCAGGGCAATAAAAAAAAGTCAAGAAACAGTGCAATTTCAATGAAAGTATCCGCAAAAATACCTTTTTTTCTACACTAAAACGGTGAACCATTCTCAAAATTTTGTGGATCCCCTCACACAAGCACACACACAAAACAAGAAAGTGTGGGACGTGAAGGCCGAGTTGCCTCATTTGGCCGAAAAAAATGCACTATCCAGGATATTTGGCCAAGTTTATGTTTTATAAACGATTCCCAAGTCACAGGATAGATCCATAACATCTTCGTGGCTATTGGTCAGTTATATAATCCCGAAAAGAAAAACATCGTTAATGATATTCATTTTGCTGAGGTGAGTAATGGAAATGTGCGCCGGAGGCGAAAATTTAAAAAAATCGCGCGATTTTTGAAAAAAAACAAACAGAAATCGAAAAGCATATGGATCAAGCATGTTTTGTATCGGCAAAAATTACAACTTTTAAATTCGTTTAAAAGAAACCACGGATGACCCCCGCGTTTTTTCTCAGAAAATTTCATTATTCGCGATCTATCGAAGGGAATTTTTGGCATTTTCTAGGGCTATACTAGACAATTACCCGATTTTTTAGAAGTTTGGCACGTTGATCCCGCACAAGCCCCACAAGATAAACAGCGTCAGTTGTACGTCCTTCTTCCATATTGCTTATAGATTATAAAATGTACGAACAGCTCGGCATCCGATAAGGTTGCTTGTTTCCCAATTTGTGAAATTCTCAAATTATTTTTTGACACTTTTAAAAAGGGGTTTTTTTCATTGATTGAGTTAAGTTAAATTAAGGGGAAATTGGAAACTTTAGAGCCACAGAGCGCGAAAAACTTAAAATATCCAATCTTGGTTTTCTATAAAATACTGAATTTTGAGCCAAGAGCTGCAAAAGAAGCTCAAATGTCAAAATTGTATGGACAAAAGACGCCCTAGTGTACATGAAATCTCACGTCTGAAAAAAAAAAAAATTATGGTAATTATCTACATAATATTGACTTTTGTCGATAAAAAATTAAGGCGCCGAAAAAAATTCTTCAAATGTTTTTATATATTTTTTTTTTTGCCCAAATTTGATGATATTATTGTTCATAACAATTAACCAAAAAAACGATATCGACAAAATCCTCCGTCAAACGAAAGTCAATATTATGTAGATAATAACCATATTTTGTTTTTTTTTTGTTAGGAAAAACAAATCCGGAAAATCGACCTTTTTTCCCTTGGCACAGTAGTCTTTCCCCTTAAGCTAAAAAATGTTTGATTACATTTACTCGTAGCTTTCGTTATGTACGTTAGGTTTTTTCCCACTACTTTAAAACAAGTCGTTTTGGTACACATTTTGTTTTTGCCATTAAAAACATTGCAAAATAATGATATCATTTGAATTCCCTTTAAAAAAATTATTCATATTTTTTAAAACATTTTTTTCCGCCCACATTTCGACTCAATTTGATTTAATATTTGATCAAAAATGACTTGCACATGTGTGCAATTTCATTTGTGCAAATCTTTTTGGCACACTTTCTTATTGCCAGGCACGTACGGGTCGTATACGTAATGTTTAGTATTTGAGTGGGTGTATCTCTTACCTTCTCCTTCTTCGGTGGCTTTGGCATCGCTCCATTTCGACAACTGTGATGATGACAGGGCAGCGAAAGCAAACAAGAAATATATACATAAAATTAATGTTAGTTGGGTTAATATTGAAAAAAGGCAGTTAGCATTAAAATTAATTTGTTTACAACGGGGCTAAATGGGGCAATAATTGTTAATTATTCATTGATCTGAACTGCACTTCAATCATATGGCAACGTTTCGACAGCTAAAAGTTATATTCCACGAAACATAGCTGCTTCTGTTAGGCTCGAATTAAAAATAAATTTACAAATTTGTAAATTATTTTGCTAACCATTAAAAATCTTAAAAAAAAATCAATTGAAAATTTCACTAAACAAATTGAAGTCCAATTTCCTGCATTAAGTCAAAAACAAAGACCTTGGGAGAGCATCATCATCTCCAGCTAACTGCACCAAAAAAAAATCCTTGACACACAGTGAAACCAGCAACAACAACAATAACAACAACAGCGAGTATCAGCTGAAGCAGCAACAAGCAGCAGATAATTAAATGTCAAGATTGCAGTAACAACTACAACAACAACAACCAAACTGCACATTTGTTGTTACCTTCACGGCTGACCAAACAGTCAGCCACAACCAAAAACCACACACACACACACTCTAGCCATCTCACTTGCACATTTATTTCCCCTGCAGCATCCCAGCTTCAGGTTCAGGTCTGTCGCTTCACCTCGAGCGAAGGTTGTCGCTTACATCCGGCTGATGCACTCAGCAGGAGCATACCATGAAGTGTCCTTGTGCCGGGCAACGACAACGACTTGTGGCTCCTTCTCCTTTCCCCCCAACCCCAACGCACACGCATCTCTCTCTCACTGTCCTTGGCCATATGCAGCGGCTAAAGACAACCTCGAGAAGGAAACCAAATAAAAACAAAGAGAACAAACCGGACAAATATTGCACAAATTGCAACACTCAAAAAAGGAAACAAAGTCTTGAATAAAAGTACAATTTTGGTTAGGAGTACGAGGCTTGTATCCAGCCAAGTGTCTTACGTATTCGAATAATCCAAAGAAAATGTATAAGAGATCGCCTGAAACGGATTATATAAAATAGATATTCAAAAGAAAACTATATGAAGTTTGAAAAGTTCAAAGTATAAATAACTTCATCATCCACCTTTAATTGATCTATAGCTTGAAAAATGGAGAAAAACAAATACATATTGGCCAAAACATTTAAGGATAAATTTTAGTCCCATGTGTTCTGCAAATCGATGTCGACCCCAAAAACAACCCTATACGATTACACAGGGCAACAAAATGAACACTTTTATGAGGTCTGGCCTTCTCGATGCAAAATTCTGTTCCTGTTCTGCGCCCTGATTCCAAAAGTGGTCTCGATTTTTTTCCATCAGCTCTTGTTTGCGAGAAATCGCGGAAAAACCATTTGCTGTTTTTTTAGCTTATGGAAATTTATGGGGGTGGACCAAGCACAAAATTTGTAGGTTTATAAGTTTTATGCAATACTTATTCGAATAATCCAAGAAAAGGGAAAGAGATCGCCTGAAACGGATTATAAAAATAGATATTCAAAAAAGAAAACTATATGAAGTTTGAAAGTTCAAAGTATAAATAACTTCATCATCCACCTTGAAATGGAGAAAACAACATATTGGCCAAAACATTTAAGGATAAATTTTAGTCCCAATGCAGCCTTTAAAAATCAATGCGAACCGCATCAGCATACCCGAAAATGACTAAATTGGACCTTGAAGATCATTTTTTTTTCTCAATTTTATAGCCAATTTTTCAAACTAAACCGTCACACTCAAAAAAAGAAAACCTAATATTAAGGCTGAGCAGTTCCTTAAAAACAACAAATTGCTAATAACTCAACACTCATGGCAATTATTTACCTAAACGATGAGAATTTAACCTAAAACGGAATTTTTGCAGACATTTTTTTTATGGCAATACGTCACCAATTTTTATGGTCACGATTCCTAAGCGTTGGTAATGTCAGTTAATCTTTGATGGCCAAGTGCTACTACTAATTCGAACAATAAGTCGCACCGGAATGTATGAAATTATCCGTGATGTTTATTTAAACTCTTGACATTGCAAAAATAAAAAAATGTTAAAAAAATAAAATCTGGTTCCAGGAGGAATTGAACCTACGACCTCGGCATTCTAAGTCAACTGTTTTACCCACTAGACCACCACTTCTATTACAAACTTATCAGCATAACATACGGCTGCATTCTAAGTCATTTGGCGCGTCTCGCCATGCGGGTCAATTGTGAGCTGAGGTGCAGACATTCTGTGTTCCAATCCCCGAGGTCCCGAGTTTGATTCCCAGAGAGAATGTAAAAAATATAAAACGTTTTTGAGGAAAACATACTATCGGTAACTAGCAATTGTCTTCTGCGCGCCACCCTCTCCTCCCACTAACCACATATTTGGGGGAATCAAATTTATTTTCATTTTTAGCAACTTTTGCCTTAAATTATTTGGTGAAAACCAAAATCATCGGGCTGTACGACCTTAAAGTTAGGATACCCTCAATGTCTTTGACGTTTGAGGGACAAAATGCCTAAATTTTAGGTTATTTTGACGGTTTCAGGCAATTTATGTTCACTACAATGGTCATAATCTTCTTTTAGCATATAGCATATTCATATCCGCTAATTTGTTGCACTTTTATTGGTTTAAACCCCACTCAGAATTGACCGTCCTACGTTTGCTCAAGCGGAACAGTCGCCATATGACCAGTTTTACCGAAGAAACAGGCGACCATTTCCTTATGGTGCTTCTTCCACGAACGACTTTCGTTGGTTTGGCTCGTCTTCGAAGACCCACAGGTCGATTGCTGTTTTTGATCCATGATTCGTCACCTGTGACGATCTTATAAACGTCTTTTGAAACAACGCGATTATATTTTTTCAAAATTTCTTTGCACCAATCCACACGAGCCTTTTTTGAGCGATTGTCAAATTGTGCGGGATCCAACGAGAACAAACCTTTTTACGCCCAGGTGTTCATGCAATATCGAATGTATGCTGGTGTAAGAAATGCCCAAGGATGCCTCTATCTCACGGTATGTCACATGACTATCTTGCATTATCAGTTCACGCACGGCATCAATGTTTTCTGGCACAACGACTGTTTTTGGACGACCTTCGTCTTCGAGCGAGCGTCGCCCGCGATTCATTAAACCAATTTTTCACAGTGCTATAGGATGGTGCTTCATCGCCTTACAAAGATTTAAGTTCATCGTTGCACTCTTGTCGTGATAATCCACGTCGAAAGTTGTGAAAAATGATTGCACGAAAATTTTCACGAGTTAATTCCATTTTTCTGCCGAGGTAAGTTTTTGATTAATCGTTAATCGATATCAAACGTGGTCACACATGAAGGAGTTGTATGTAGCTTTTATCGATAAAAGTTCAAACTTTTTTTGGGAAAAGGCCAATTGGTCCGAAAATGGCTAGAAGTGACCTAGGCTAGAAACTTAAATAGCAACCCACGTATTTGCCAAGAAAATTATATATCTAAATTATATATCTAATATATTGCCAGATATCTGAATTTTAGATTTCACTTTAAATATTTGGAAATATTATCCAGTGTTGTTTTTACCGTTATCAAACTGTCAAACTGTACTATTTTGCTATCTTATAATCTTTTACTCATTCAACAAGATTAAGCATTCTCAAATAAGTACAGGTAGGAAAAATTCTTAAATTAATACTCATACATTCTCGAAATTTTAAATACAATGCAAATCAAGGGTTACCAAATGATGTTATATCCACGGTTGCCACTTGAAAAAATTAAAATGCTCCAAAAAATGTTAAAAAGGCTCCATTGAAGAAAAAAATGCTCCAAAAATGGCTCCAAAGCTTATAAAAAATTCCAAACTGCATTATGTGAAAAAAGTACATGGAATTATTGTTTTATATTTCTTTATTTATAATTCTTTAAAACTAAACATAACAAAAATCCAATTTTTAAGATTTTTAAATTATCCGTATTTTTTATATATATGGCCATAGCTTCCGAAACCCTACTCCGATTTGAAAATGCTGTAAAAAAAGTTTCTGCCAATAAATAAGACTAAAAATGAGTCAGACAATTTATATTTTAAGGAAATAGTTTTTTGAGTAAATTAGCTCAAACCACTGGCAAAAATTGTCTAAATAAAAAACGGAAAATTTGCTAATTATTTAAAAATAATATTCACAGCAGAAAAATCTGAAAAAAATGCTTTCGTCTATTGGTAACCCATATTTATAATCAAAAGCGGTTTCGTAGCCTATTTGGCTGTTACCTAGTATAATTTGTTTCAAAAAATATAATAATTAAGATTCTATTCGACTTTTATGGTTCAGATAAAATTCCCGCCATTGGAAAACTTCTTCCATGCCCCCAAATTTTTATGAAATACTTCAAATAAAAAAATTCTTTTGTATACTTCAAATATATATTAAATCACACAAAAAATGTTGTAGAGCTCAATAAATTTATTCACTCCCAAAAAAATCGAGAAAAATCCTCTTTTACACCTCCTAAAGCAGACTCCCCCCTTAAGAAGTTGCAAAATTTCATATTCTCTATTTGAAAACTATTGTTCTGGCTTTATCATTGCTGTCGTATGACCGATCAATCCGGAAAAAAGGAATTTGGTTGGACAATATTTTTTGTTTTTATGAATACTTTCAAAAAGTTCTGTAAAATTTGGTTAAAATCGGATTACTATATGTATTAGTAAAAGTTAGCTTTATCTTCTCGTGGAGCATTCCTGCATAAATTTGTAGTTTTAGGGAAAAACTTTTATCTGACACTTAGTTCTGATTACTTTTACGGTTTAATTTTAAGCTATATTTACTTATCTGATTGTTCTATTCGATTATTTTTAGTGCTGGTTAAGCGATAAATTAAAAATTTTGAACTTTTGGAAAAATGTTTCGCCTTGCTCAAAAAGCTCCATTTCGCAGAAAAAGGCTCCAGTGCTCCAATGAGAAAAAAAAGATCCATTTTGGAGCGTTTGCTCCAAAAGTGGCAACCGTGGTTATATCTATCAGCTGTTTTTTCATATAGCACAATTTTTAGGGTTACATTTAAGAAATATTTTTAAGTCAACATTTTCTTGCATTTTTTGTTAATTTAAGATGCCAAGGCCTAAGCCACCACTAAGATCTCCTTTTTTTATGTTTTTTTTTTCTGTAGAAAGGAAGGCCAAACGCGAGCTGCTTGAGAGCCCAGTTCAAAGTGCAAAGCGCAGGCAGCCACACAAATCAAAACTCACACACACATACATACACCTACATACAGACACAAACACATATACATATGTGAAAATGCAGGTCGTCATGTTGTTGGCAATTAAAGGCAACTTAGCGAGTCGAGTCGCAGCTGTTTGTCGTTTGTCCTTGAATGCGCCTTCTAATTGAGGGCAGTGCACTCGGTTTGTGGTGACCCCGACGTTGCCAGTTATGTGAGGATGTATGTGTGTCTGTGCTTTTTGTTGTTTGTTATTTAAATATGCAAGTGTGTGTGTGTTTGGTTTCCGTTGCAAGCGAAACATGCAAATGAATCAAATTCCCTGCATGTATATGTGCCACACACACACACACACACACAAAGGCATTAAAAGTAGGTTAACTTGTTTTTTGCCAATATTAAATTTTTATTCAATTTCAACCATTTCTTTTTCAATTCCTTTAACCAATTTCAAGTGCAACTTCAACACAAAATTAGTTGCACAATTTTTTTCAAGACTGAAATTGAGAAAAGAAATGGAAAAAAGTGGGACAAGTGGACACTAGACAGTCCATCCACGAACCTTTCTCTGGACGGGTCAAAGGCCAAATTGTGGAAAACAATGCGGTAAAACTCAACTGGGCTTTCTCCTCCTCCTCCTCCTCCTTTGGGCGCTTACCTTGAGTTGAGATTTCCTCTTGAGTGCGGCAATTGAACGAGTTTGTTGTCGTAGTACCTCCAGTTCAGCGACGGCAGCGACGTCAACAGCAGCAGCAGCAGCTACGCCAAAATAGTTTTTTTATATTTTATGCAAAAATCAAAATGATTGGGAAAAATGTAAGCGAAATTATGGCTAAACAGAAATTTTATGAGAATTATTTATTGTTGTTGTTGTTGTTTATTGTTCAATACACTTTTGTGTGATGAGTTTCATATTGAATACTTGGAAAAACAATTTCCTAAGAGCAAAATTACTGTATCGAAAGCGGTGACAAAGCTATTTACAAGCTCAGTAATGCACGGCGTGGGATTAGTACAGTCACTCCTTGCTAAATACGTCTTGTTTTTAAATCAGTTTAAATAGTTCAACATTAACAAATATTTTTCCAAGTTCAAGAAGGTTTAGTGTTTATATAAAGAAATATATAGCCATGTTCTCAATTCCACTCACACAAAAGTTTTGTGATTTGAAACCCAAATATGTTTTAAAAACGGTCTTTAATCGGTGTGAAAAGTTGAAAGATCTTTATAATGCAAACTTTATCATGTAAACACCAACTTTCACATTGATAAACTTAAATTTCTATGACTGCATCATAAATTTTATTATTATTTAAAATTGGTAAAAAAAAAATAGACACAGTTTGTACCAAACGACCTTAAATGATGGAATATTTTTGAGGCCACATTTAAACTGGAAAAAGTACAATTACGCAGTTTAAAATTATTTAACAGATACATATGAACCGTATGCTAGATCTCAAAGTCATTCGAACCGGCTGGTTTCGAAAAATGTGCAGCCCGCATGTATTGCATTAAAGTCTGGATAATCGAAATCAATTTCCATATATGGGGCATTCTTTTCAAACGTCCCAGTCAAAAATGATAATTTTTGGATTGGCTTCATACTTTGGTGAATTATTATCCTATATAAAGGTAATAAATACCCAAAATATTAACTGATTTAAAAAAATTTTAGAAATTAGGGGGGGGTAGTTATGACATTTTAAGTGACATTGGTATTTTTAGAATCGTATAACTATGACAAAACTTTATCGATTTAAAATTGTGAATATGACATTTTAAAGCATTTTTCATGTACTTTTTGAAAAAAATAACAAAAAAAAAAAAATTTATATTCACCCCTATTTTCCAAAATTAACCGTTATTTCCCAATTTTGTCCCAAATGGGTATTTTAAAAAAAAAAAAAATTTTAATTTTTTTGAAAAGCTTAGGTTATTTTCAATAAAATATGTAAATATGATAGTGGGTTTTTAGGAAATACCCTGCAGTTTTTGTATATTATTAAAAAATTCCTATGGCAGCTATACGCTATAGTCATCCGATTTTGATAAATTTTATCATGATTGTGTGAAATCATATAAAAACTTATAAATACCAAGTTTGGTAACGCTACGATGAAAGAACAAAAAGTTTTTCCCAGTAGAACTACTTTTGACCGATCGTTCCTATGGCAGCTATATGCTATAGTCATCCGATCCGGCCAGTTTCGACAAATGTGCAGCGTACTCATGCTGATCAAGAATATATATACTTTATGTGGTCGGGAATGCTTCCTTCACTGCGTTACAAACATCGTGACAATTTTAATATACCCTCTGCAAGGGTATAAAAATGTATTAAAAGTCTGATAATCATAATCAATTGCCACATTTATCAACATTTTTCGGTCAACTTCAATCAAATGTTTTTGAGGTGTATAAATTGTTATATAGGGTGGCTAGATCGGATACATTCTTTGTTTTGCCATCCATCAGCCATCTTTTCAAATAATTTATTTGAATTTACATAACGCAGTGATAGTTTTTTTCAAAAAATAAAAAAGACATGACCAATTTGAACGGTTTTCACCTAATTCGGGCCTTAGGAATCGAACAGCATCATTCTTTTTGAGTTATGATTTCATACTAATTTTTTTTTTAAGTTTTTAACGAAGCTAAATTTTTTCTGAATATTAAAAAAAAATTAGTTTTACCATATCATTGCGCATTCAAAAGTTAAAGATTAAAATTTAAAAAAAAATTATAAATTTTTCATAATTTTATTTTCAAAATGAAATTAAATACGGAAATAAAGGAAGACATAAAAAAATGATTTTATTGTAATATTACTAAAAAATTTGTAAATTTTAAATAATTTGTCAAATAAAAAAGGTTGCAATTAGTTTAGTTTTTGAAAGCGCAATGATATCGAAAATCTGTAAATGTATTAAATTAGAGGACATTAAAATCTATTTATTCAGATTTTACAAGAATCAGATATTATTTTTTTACAATTTAGAAAAAAATTTTAAATTGAAAAAAGAACAAAAATATTTTTGTATGAAGCCATCGTTATCTCTATATATGGGCATTTCCGCAGAAAAGTCTACCAAGACCGAAAAATTAAAAGTTCCTTAAAAGTTGTTTCTTACTTGATTTAGAAAAAGTAAATATGCAAAATATTTTTGATTAATGAGTTTAAAGCTTCCCTTTGTACAGATAACGATATATCGGGCTAGAAAGTACAAATTTACGTTTTGGCCAATTTTTCAGTGCATTTTCTCTTTTCAATTTACAGCTCTCAGAGTCATTAAGCAATTCCACTCTTTCGCAAAATTTTAGCTACAATTAAAATTGATTTTTTTGTTGCGTTAAATAATTTAAGAAAAATTTTCTTCACTTAAAAATTGCCAAATGAAATTTTAGTAACGTCACGTCAGTAACGTCACGTCAGATATAAAGAAGCTAATAAAAAAGAACGAGATATGAGATTTATATTTGGTAAATTGGAAAATAAACTTATATTATTCTAAAAACTACTGAAAAAAGTTTCATACAAAAAGAGTTTCTCAATTCGCAGAGTTTAGCAATTTTGTAGTCCGAGACAAAACCCACTTGCGTTTTAAGTAACGTCACGTCAGGGCATATTTTTACTGATTTCTTTGAATCCTCTGGGTCGATTTTTGTAATTTTTTGTTTCTAAATAAAGTGCAATTGAATTACTACCAAAATAAAAAAAAATTTTTTAACTTGTCTCTTTCATATTTTTTTTTTACATTTTATCGTAAATGTCACGTCACGTCAGAAAAAAAATGCCCATATATAAAAGAGTTTGTCCTGACTGATTGGCAATCAACGTGGAGCCTGAACGGTAAGAGATAGAAAGCTGAAATTTTTCTCAGAAGTTTCCTTATGAGTTGAAAGTGAGCACTAAGGCGGGGTTTTGGAAAATTCCATTCCTAAGGGGGTGGAAAACTCCGGAAAAGCTACTATGGGGAAAATTTTGTTTTTCATCCGATTGACTTGAAATTTGGTTTGTAAGTAAAGTAAGCGAAATAATTGGACACCTGTTTTCCAGATTTCGGAAAATCCGCCCACAAGGAAAATGGCCGGAAAATTCTTCATAGATAAATCTATTTTTTCATCCGAATGACTTCAAACTCGGTTTGTGAGGATGGTAAGCAGAATAATTAGACTTGAGATTTTCCGATGATGGAAAATCCGCCGAAAAGTCGGGAAATTCCCGAAAATTCCATATGGAAAAAAACTATTTTTCATCCGATTGGCTTCAAACTCGGTTTGTGAGGAGAGGTATGCTAAGTAATTGGACATGAGATTTTCAAATGTAGGAAAATCCGCCCACAAAAAAATACCTGGAAAATTCTATATGAAAAACTATTTTTGATCCGATTGACTTCAAACTCGGTTTGTAAGGATAATATGCAAAATAATTAGACATAAGATTTTCTGATTTTTGAAAATCGCCCAAAAAGTCGGGAAATTCCCGGAAAATTCTATATGGAAAAAACTATTTTTCATCCGATTGGCTTCAAAATCGGTTTGAGAACACATTATAGAATATTATTAGACATTTGATTTTTCGGTGGTAGAATTTCCGCCCACAGGCAAGAATAATGGTGGGCGTATTTCGGTTCAGTGACAGTGGCTATTTGTGAGCCGATCTGAATAATATTCGTTTTGTAAGCTCTAGGGTCAGAATAAATGGAAACACGTTAGCATCATTCATTAGCCACCCTATACATAATTGTACATAAATGCCAGAGCATACATAATTCGGTTTTGTCTTTGTTTATCACAACAATTTTTGATTCTTTTATACATATACATATATATTTTTTTCCAATTTTAATTGTTTATTGAAATTGGTCGAACTAATGTGAGAAACATTTGTTTGAAGTATAAACAATTGGCAATGAAAATTATTTTGAGAAATTGTAAATAAGTTATGCGTTGTTTTGCTGGGAAAATGCACGAATTATGTTTTATTTATATCGGATGTTAAGGGAAAGTTTGGAAATTTGTTTAAGCAGTTAATGCTAACCTTGCACAATTTAAAAAGAATTTAAATGTTTAAACAGAGAGCTAGAAAGTGGAGCGTTAGAGCATATTTCCGTTACCTGCAGGCTAACCGGAAGTGCACACACACACACAACAAGTGCAGTGTGTTTTTCAAGAGGGTGTTTGACCTATAAATGAATTTATGCCAATTTAGAAAATGCTAACAAGGAATTGGAAGCGCCTGCGGGGGCGTTGGCTAACCAATTAATACACTTTGGGGGGTTGTTTGATTAACTAGGGGTGGGGTAACAACAACAACAACAATAATAACAATAATTAAAGATAACCGCTTATATTTTGTGGCAATTATTTTTTTTTACTTTTCTCTCAAATATTTCACTTTAATTATTTTATATTTTTTCTTTCTTTTTCGCGTTTAGTTTTTCTTTCCGAATTTTCGTGTGCTTTGGTCAGCTGTCGACTTGCAACTGAGCCTCCCCGAAAATATATATGAAAACTGCAAGGACTCCCCACCGAACGTTTTACAGCCAAAGACGAATCATCGACGAACTTTCCGCGAGCGGCAGGACCACGGAGGGGGGGTTGGGGGAAAGGGGTTTTCATTAATAATGACACACAAAACTCAATGAAAATTCAGTGCCGGCTGCTTGGGAAAAGCCCTGCGCATGTGTGCTGCCGCTGTTGTAGTAAAAGGCAATCGGAGGATAATGAACTTTGGCAGCTGCAGCTGCAGCAGGTCGGTTGCTGCAAACGGTTGAATGATTGAAGTGCAGCCTGCCTGGTATTATCAGTTATTAAATGTTTTTCTTGTTTTTTTTTTAAAAAATTTCAAAAAATATTTTGAAATTTTATTTAAATTTAAATGCCCGCCAAACGATCGCTGTGCGCCACGATGTTTGCTCTTTTCAATACTTATCGATATTGCCTATCGATATATCGGCCATTTGAATTGCAGAGTCACGATGCAATATTGCAAATTGTAGTTTTGCATAAACTACACTGAAAAAAATAATATTTGTGGTTAAACAAATGGAAAATATAATAAATAATATATATAAAATTGATCATAGCTAAAAAGCGTCTATGGGAAATGTATATGGATATTCCATTTATCCACTTTTGTTAAATTAACAGACTAATTAATAACATACCAAAAATTAAGAAGATTACTTAAAAACTTATTTTTGATTTCAGCCGTTAAAATTTGACTTTTGTTAAAATCAGAGGAACTTCTAATGAGTAGACTTACGGTTAGGCTCACAATGTGGGTACACTCAGAGAAAGAAGCGAGCAGATCATGCTTAATATCAAGCTGGTTTCGTGTCAAAAGATCGGCAAGACAAAATCTTTTTGGAACCAAGAGGAAAATACTGAAAACAAGCATGAACTTTCAAGCTCGAGCTGTTTACTCAAACATACGAGTTCAATTAATTTAAATTAAATTTTATAAGTATTATTTCTTCGATCAATTTTTGGTCTATACTACTTCTCTTATCAATAAAATGGCCGGTTAACTAAGACTAGCAACTTTTTTTGAACCGATCCGAAAGTTTTGGTTCGGAACAGATTCAGCTATTTTTTTCAAAAGAGGTTCGGTTCAAGGTTCGGTTCACAGTAAAAAAAGAGTCGGATTTCCGGGTTCAAAATCGGTTTGCAGCCCTGACTTAATTATTTTCGAAATTGAATTCCCAGAAAACATTCAGCCGGGCTCCCATATTCACTTTCGCAAACATTTTGCGATTTAGAGACCAAATTTGCTCCTAAAACCGGTTTGAAATCGCAAAAATTTTGCGAAAGTGAAAATGGGAGCATGGCTGATTATTATACTTTTAAAATCAGTTTAAAACTAAGCGGATGCTGTTTCGCTGAATCGGTCGAACTTGCAAATATGTATAATCTGTGAGATCTATTCACTGTAAAAAACTATGTTTTATTTTTTGTATTTTTTTCGATTTTTATGACCTTAAAACTCGGGAAAACTCGATATAATCAATTTTTATGACCTATTTTGTTGATATAATCAAATAATCGCAAAACTTAGCAGTCGTTTAAGTCAAAGCTGTGGTAAAACAAACAAGTTATAAAGCATTTCTTCAATTTTCCCTTGTAATACTTTGCATTGGCCGCAGACAACATTACAGAGCCCTTTTTAACATAAGCTTTACAGAGAACAGTAGCAGGTATCAAAATCTGGCGTTAAAAGATGCTTGGGGTACAAGTGTACCCCAAACCATATTAAAATCTTGCGTTAAAAGTTGCATGGGGTATAAATGTACCCCAAACCATATAGTTCAGACAAGATAAAAATCTTGCTTTGAAAATTGCTGTTGGTACAAATGTACCCCTAACCGTATTGTACAAAGGAGGTACAAATCTTGAGTTGAAAGTTGCTGAGGGTACAAATATACCCCAAACTGCATTCTACAGAAAAGGTAAACATCTGGCGTTGAAAGTTGCTGGGGGTACAATTATATCCCAAACTGTGTTCTACAGAGTAGTTACAAATCTTTCTTTGAAAGCTGCAAATCGAATTTTACAGAGAAAGTACAATTCTTAAGTTGAAAGTTTCTGGGGTACAAATGTACCCCAAACCGTATATTACACAGAAGGCACAAATCTTTCATTGAAAGTTGCTTGAGGTACAAATGTACCCCAAACCATACTAAAATCTTGCGTTCAAAGTTGCGTGGGGTACAAATGTACCCCAAACCGTGTAATAGAGACAAGGTACACATTCTGCATTAAAAGTTGGTTGGGGTACAAATGAGCTAAAGATATTGCGTTAAAAGTTGCTGGGGGTACAAATGTACAGGGTTGCCCATATTCGACGGACCCATCTGGCAACGCCATAACTTTTGACAGAGATGTCAGATCGCTTAATGACATACCGCGTTTGAAGCGTCAGTCCAAGCAGATTTTTACCATGGAACAATACACGCCACGCGAGCGCTCTGAAATAGTTGAAATTTACATTCAACAGAACAAGTCAATTGTGAAAACTCAACGTGCTTTTAAAAAATTAAAAAAATGTGAAAAGTGCGCCTTCTAAGAACACCATTAAGCGTTTATACGAAAAATTTTCGACTGGTGAGGCTCTTTCTAATCCGAAGAGGCCAAATAAAAGTCGACCAAGGCGATCGGCCGAGAATATCGCTGCCGTACGAGCCAGTGTTGAGAGGTCCCCAAGAACATCCCAAAAACGCCGTTCTCAGCAGTTGGGCATGGCTCGGTCCACTTTACAACGGATTATTCGCGTTGATTTGCATTTGTTCCCGTACAAAATTCAATTGACGCAAAGATTGTTGCCTGCGGACAAGCCTCGTCGATTGGAATGGGCCCAAAGAGTCATCGAAATGGCCGAAGATGACGAGCAATTTTGGAACAAAATTATCATGTCCGATGAAGCCCATTTCACATTGAATGGGACCGTAAATAAGCAAAATTGCCGTATTTACGCCACTGAAAATCCTCAGGAGATTCAAGAAGTGCCTCTTCATGACGAAAAAGTCACAGTTTGGTGCGGCGTTAGTGCGAAAACGGTCATTGGGCCGTTTTTCTTCCAAAATGAAAATGGCCATGCTGTTACCATCAACCAGGAGCGTTATCGCGACATGATGACCAATTTTGTGATGCCAATTATTCGTCGAAAGCGTATGAGGCAGTTCTGGTTTCAACAAGACGGCGCTCCACCGCACACAAGTCGCATAACAATCGATTTTCTGAAGAAATTGTTTCCGGGCCGTTTGATGTCGAAAAGTGGTGATTTGGACTGGCCACCGCGTTCGCCCGATTTGACGCCGCCTGACTTCTTCTTGTGGGGATATTTGAAGTCAAAGGTTTACGTTAACAAGCCAAGGACCGTAGAAGAGCTCAAGGACAACATTCGTGAAGAAATAGCCGCTATTCCGGCCGAAATGTTGGCGAAAACGATGGAAAATGCTGCAAAAAGGGCACAATACGCCATCAACGCCAGAGGCGGCCATTTGAGAGATATCATATTCAAAAATTGATGTAAACAAATCTACTTGGAACAAATTAAATGATTAATACGCTGTTTAGACCGGCCGCATCATTGAAATTTTCCGTTAAACGGAAGGTGCGGAATTGTTTCCCATAAGAAACCTGTGGAAAAAAAGAGCCGCATGTTTAATGATGCGGTATGCGGAAAGAGTGACCGTATATTGAGGAGTATCGAGTATTGTTTCACAGCGTCGATAGCGAGCAGCTGATTCTGCCATCGAATTTCGATAAGCAACAACAAAATAATTGGACCGCGTAGTTTAAAAAAATAAATTATCCGCATAAACAAGCTCTATTTTCATTTTGGTGAACGCAGTGCCGTTGCCAAATACACCGCGTGCCACATTTAAAATATTATCGCTCATAATTGTCTCTATTTCAATAAATTACATTTGTTCTCTTCTTCTTACTAATTCGGTTTGTTTACGTTTGGCATGGCGAACAGCTGTTTCAATGATGCGGCTGCGGTCTAAACGCCTGCATCATTTTTCCGCATCTTCGACAATGATGCGCCCTGTGTAACTCCGGTATAAGATTGCCAACCGCCAAATTTTTATTTTTTTCTTTGATTTTTTAAAAAAAAAACATGGGTCCGTCGAATATGGGCAACCCTGTACGTTACTAATGTGAACAGATGCGATACATGTGACGTATTCGATAACAAGGCATGCTGATATTTACAAATCGAAAGTGAAGCCACACTGGCAGAAAGTGAAGCCACACTGGCAGAAAGTAAATAAACAAAAAAAAACATTCGATACATGTGACGTATTCGATAACAAGGCATGCTGAAGCCACAGAGGAAGAGAGATAGAGGGGAAGATTGAGACGGCTCTCAAAATGAGGCGCTGTTAAGTAACAGTACGAGTTGAGATACTTGTAGGACAGTGTTGCCAACTTTAGAGCATCAAAAAAATCTGTTTTCAACGGGAACAAAAGAAAAAAAAGCTGTTTTTTGCAACAAAAAAAGCTGTAAAAAAGCTGATGATTTTTTAATCTTTTTACGAATATTTTATAATATTTCAATGATTTCATCTGTTTTCCCAATCAAATGAAGATATCTGATTGGTAATTTATAGTCAAAACAACATATGCAATGTCTTTACAACCCATATCAGTAAATATCTGTTTTAATATTCAACACCTTATACTTAGTATAGAGTTAAGATTGTCCACGTGCATCTGTTTCAGACCTTTGCATTTATAATGTTGACCTGACTGAAGACTCTGTAAACTGCAGTGTTGGGCCATGGCATAGACAACATCTGGATCGCGAAAGCAGCAAACTCTATAAAAATGTACTTAAAATGTATAAGTTAATACAGTACACAGAGAAAAATATGACGTTCTAAAATCATGACCAAATGTTCATGATTTCGTTATATTTTTCCGTTCATGAATTTTTAACTCAACTCAACCATCGTACAACAAATATAAGTAGCATCTTAGACATGTAGCAACGAAAGCGTGCGATGGTAGAGGGCGCTAAGATGCAGATCCGTTTGTGCGTTTGTGTGCAAGATAATGGTCCCGAGTTCGAATCCCAGACGGAGCAAATAGCTAACAACCTAACACTCATCGTTTTTTCTTTGTTCTTCAAAAAGAAATAAATAATTCAAAGAGGGAATATAAGCTTTTCTGGTAAGGTTTCGGGGTGCGTGAACAGCAGGAGGAGAGAGCCCTATTAGAGGAGAAGGGAACCCAAAAACCGTTGTAAGACGACTTAAGGTGTGGATGATGGGGGGGTGGCAACTGCTTTTATATACACCAATCATATCATCCATCACACCTTTCCCGATGACTTGCTGTGTTACTAAATTAAGCAAATTTTTTTTTTTAAATAAGATAACATGCCCAAACAGTTCATAAAACAAGCACAAAATGTTCACGAAACAAGCCCAAAAAATCCAAAGTGAAAACAAAATGTTCATGAAAATCGTACCCCAATGTTCATGATTTTGAGAACAAACGTGCAATTTTCTTATAGACTTAATAATTCGTCAACGGATGTTCAAAAAGGTGAAAAATATATAAAAAAAAAGAAGGCAAAGCTAACTTGACTACGCCGATGTTTTAATACACTTGGAAAACTTTTATGAAAATATGTATGATGTCAATCCGATATTGAAAAATTTTTCAGAATCATGTGAAAGCTAATAAAACAATTTCCACGATATACCATGAAAAAAAAATTTTTCTCACTAGAACTAGTTTTTGGATCGATCGTTTCTATGGCAGCTATATGCTATAGTCATCCGATTTTGATAAATTTTTCCAAAATGGTGTGAAAGCACATAAAAACTAACATATACCACGATTGGGGACGCTACGATGGAAAACAAAAAAGTTTTTCCCACTAAAACTAGTGTTTGGACCGACCGTTTATATGGCAGCTATATGCTATAGTCATCCGATTTTGATAAATTTTTCCAGAATTATGTGGAAGCATAAAAAACAAAATATACCACGATTGGTGACGCTTCGATGTAAAACAAAAAAGTTTTTCTCACTAGAACTAGTTTTTCGACCGACCGTTTCTATGGCAGCTATATGCTATAGTCATCCGATTTTGATAAATTTTTCCGAATGGTGTGAAGCACATAAAACTAACATATAACGATTGGACGCTACGATGGACAAAAGTTTTTCCATAGAACAGTGTTTGGACCGACGTTTATAGAGCTATAGCTATAGTGATCCGATTTTGATACATTTTTCCAGAATTATGTGGACGCATATAAAACTAACATATACCAAGATTAGTGACGCTACGATGGAAAACAAAAAAGTTTTTCTAACTAGAACTAGTTCTTTGACCGATCGTTCCTATGGCAGCTATATGATATAGTCATCCGATCCGGCCGGTTCCGACAAATGTGCAGCGTGTGTGTAAAAAAAGACGTTTTGCAAAATTTGGTCAAGATAGCTTCAAAACTGAGGGAGGAGATGCGTAGAAACAGACAGACAGACGGACAGACGGACAGACGGACGGACGGGACAAAAAAAATGAACTCAGCTCGTCGTCCTGATCAAGAATATATATAGTTTATGTGGTCGGAAATGCTTCCTTCTCTGCGTTACAAACTTCGTGACAAAAAAAAGAAGATTTCATACAATCGTGTATAAACTAAAAAAGAGAGAAAGTTGATTCTTTATAAGTATTTTCGCAAAAACGAAAAAAAAAAAAAGTCAGATTTCCCGCTACCCGCTGTTTTCAATGATTTCCCACTTTGAACTTTGAAAAAAAGCCAGATCTGACGGGAAAAAAGCTGAGTTGGCAACGCTGTTGTAGGAAAGGAAAACACGGTGGTTAGAGCGAGACGGACATTGTCTTGACTGTACTCAGAGAGCGATAATAACAAAAAACAGCTAATTATTTCGCTGTTAAGTTTGTGGCGGCAGAGCAATCTTACCCTCTAGAAATATTTACTCTATGTTTGTGGCGGCAGAGCAATCTGTCCCTCTAGAAATACTGCTCTGTGGCTGAAGCAGGAAAACATAGGCACATACCAACATATTGTGGATTTCATACAAGATATAACCAAGTTGGACTATTAAACAATAGCCCACAATACCCGCGGGTATCGCGGCAACCTAAAACCACAAAATGAACAACTTACAAAGGCGCAAGCCAGCTCGTCTTAGTCCGGAGAAGGATTTTAAGTGCTCCATGAGCGGCTGCTGGTATCGCACGAATCGTGGCTACAACCTGTGGCGACATGAACAAAGTCACACCACCGACTTGGAGCGCAGTAATAAGCCCCGTTGCCCAATTTGCATTTACAGCACCTCCAAATCATCCAATCTCAAGCGACATATCAACACCAAACATCCGGAATACAATGAGGAAGAGAAGGCCAATGGGGATATAGAAAAGAAAATTCGGTTTCGATGTCATGTTCTAGGCTGCAAGTATGTATGGCCTGCCACATTAATACTTATATACTTACATATTATTATTTACAGGTATGTAACCAGTCGCCCCTTTGATATGAAACGTCACCTCCAGGTACACAATAATCAGGAGAAAAGCTATCGTCTATATAAATGTACCATATGTTTATATAGCTCCGATCGCAAGTCAAATTTGAAAAGACATGAGAATCTGAGGCACAGTGGGGTGAATATATTAGACGAGCAATGTTTGGAGGAGCTGCCAGCAGCCGAAGAGGAATATGAAATGTTGGAGGATTTGATTGAAGAGGTAATGGAGGAGCCCAAGGAAATCATAGAAGAAACAAAGCCACCACCCATAGAGACCTCCATCATATTAAATGCGCCAGAGCTACAGGGCGACATAGCCGATAAACAAGTGATAGTTGGGTACTTTCTTATATCAACCCCAAATTGTTATTAAAATATTGTTTAAAATTATTCCAGGCTGTTAATATAAATGGACAAATTAGATGGTTTCAGGCCATACAACCACCGCCGGGTGCCTGCATAGAAGTTGAGCCTGAGCCAGAGCCAGAGGCGGAGGAGGAGGAGGAAATTGAAGTGGTGCCCGTGGAAAAAACTCAAATGGATATACTAGATAAAGAATTGGCTTTATCGCTGTCCGAACAGGATCAGCAGGAGGAAGAGGAGATATATATAGAAATGATGAAACCACAAGAACCCGCAGCCCCGAACACATCCAGCAATGATACCTTTGTGGTTAAGAAGTCGGAAAACAATTCTATTATCTGGAGCTGGAGCACAACTCAGGTGGTTTATATATTCTAAGCCCAAGAGGAATATTTTATTTATATCAAAAAAATTTATGTTTCAGTCTGATCCGCCTTCTTTAAAGGAACCGCTTAAGGTTAAGCCCGAATCCCCTAAGGTAGCTGATGATGACTTTCCCATTTGGTGGGATGATGGTGAATACACCAAGGCCTTTCATAATCACACATTTCGTGAACATTATCACACATCCTTGGCAAATATTCAAACCATTTTACGTTGCATACACGACATTTACTATAAACCCTTTAAAGAGGATCGCAAACAATTTGAAATATTTCAAATTAAAGATTCGTGGCTGTGTGCCACACGTATGACAAGAATGCAAATAATAAAGGATATGTACGCCAAACAGGGTACATGAAGGAGATGAAACTTAAATTATACTTATGACCTGAACTGAAGTCACTTCTAAGCGTGTGGGTGACTCAAGTGCCCGGTAATGGTGATTTTTCCCATTAAGAGGTCAATCGCATTGTCGACAATCTCGGTTATGAGACCTGGAAGAAAGATCCTGCGTCTTCTAGGGACTTTTTGTGGCTATGAGAGGAAGATGATCAAAGAAGAGGTCATCATATTTCTCCTTAAGGATGAGTGAGGCGCTGGCTATATCTTTATTTGGAAAGAAGTGGGCACATTTCTCCTGCTGTACGAGTAATAAGTGGGTCTGCCCGTGGCCAGGACCTGAGTGGAGTCCCTAGATATCGCATCGTTAGATCTGAAATTACCCCATAGTCTATGCTTGGCATTGTAAACCTTTGTCCTAGTTGACCAAGGAGCGCTTCGAAGCAATATCGGCCAGTGCTGCCCAGCATAATTATTTGTCTTGCTTATAACTCGACTATCGTTCAACTAATCAAAAAACGATGTATGTGGGCTCGATAAGTAATGATAGGTAGAATATATGTGTAGAAGGTTCCAACAACCTAACTCCAAAATTGTGGAAGATATTAGGTTTTTTCAAATTGTGGGGTGGCAACTCTGCTATTGTTCATCTGATCGAAAAACGATGTATGGGGGCTCGATAAGTATTGATGAGTAGAATATATGTCTAGAAGGTTCCAACAACCTAACTCCAAAGTTGGGGAAGATATGAGGATTTTTCAAATTGTGGGGGTGACAACTCTACTATTGTTCGTCTGATCGGAAAACAATGTATGGGGGCTTGCTTAATTGTGATGAGTAGAATATATGTCTAGAAGGTTCGAACCACCTTACTCCAAAATTGTGGAAGATATGAGGTTTTTTTCAAATTGTGGGGTGGCAACTCTGCTATTGTTCATCTGATCGGAAAACGATGTATGGGGGCTCGATAAGTATTGATGAGTAGAATATATGTCTAGAAGGTTCCAACAACCTAACTCCAAAGTTGTGGGAAGATATGAGGTTTTTTCAAATTGTGGGGGTGGCAACTCTGCTATTGTTCATCTGATCGAAAAACGATGTATGGGGGCTTGATAAGTAATGATGAGTAGAATATATGTCTAGAAGGTTCCAACAACCTAACTCCAAAATTGTGGAAGATATGAGGTTTTTTCAAATTGTGGGGGTGGCAACTCTACTATTGTTCGTCTGATCGGAAAACGATGTATGGGGGCTTGATAAGTTGTGATGAGTAGAATATATGTCTAGAAGGTTCGAACAACCTAACTCCAAAATTGTGGAAGATATGAGGTTTTTTTCAAATTGTGGGGGTGGCAACTCTGCTATTGTTCATCTGATCGAAAAACGATGTATGGGGGCTCGATAAGTAATGATGAGTAGAATATATGTCTAGAAGGTTCGAACAACCTAACTCCAAAGTTGGGGAAGATATGAGGTTTTTTCAAATTGTGGGGTGGCAACTCTACTATTGTTCATCTGATCGAAAAACGATGTATGGGGGCTCGATAAGGAATGATGAGTAGAATATATGTCTAGAAGGTTCCAACAACCAAACTCCCAAATTGTGGAAGATATGAGGTTTTTTTCAAATTGTGGGGGTGGCAACTCTGCTATTGTTCATCTGATCGGAAAACGTTATATGGGGGCTCGATACGAAATGATGAGTAGAATATATGTCTAAAAGGTTCGAACAACCTAACTCCAAAATTGTGGGAGATTTGAGGTGTTTTTCAAATTGTGGGGGTGGCAACTCTACTATTGTTCATCTGATCGAAAAACGATGTATGGGGGCTCGATAAGTATTGATTAGTAGAATATATGTCTAGAAGGTTCGAGCAACCTAACTATAAAATTGTGGGAGATTTGAGCTGTTTTTCAAATTGTGGGGGTGACAACTCTGCTATTGTTCATCTGAAAAAAATTATGTATTGGGGCTCGATACGTATTGAGTAGAATATATGTCTAGTAGGTTCCAACAACCTAACTCCACAATTGTGGAAGATATTAGGTTTTTTTTTCAAATAGAGGAGTGGCAACTCTACTATCGTTCATCTGATCGGTAAACCATGTATGGGGGCTCCATAAGTTTTGATGAGTAGAATATATGTCTAGAAGGTTCGAGCAACCTAACTTTAAAATTGTGGGAGATTTGAGCTGTTTTTCAAATTGTGGGGGTGACAACTCTGCTATTGTTCATCTGATCGAAAAACGATGTATGGGGGCACGATAAGTAATACTGAGTAGAATACATGTCTAGAAGGTTTGAAGAATCAATCTTTAAAATTGTAGGAGATATGACGTTTTTTTTAATTTTAGGGGTGGCAACTCTCCTATTCTTCGTCTGATCGAAAAACGATGTATGGGGGTTCGATTAGTACTGATGAGTAGTATATATGTGTAAAAGGTTCGAACAATCTAACTCCAAAATTGTGGAAGATATGCGGTTTTTTTTAAATTGCTATATCGACTCGGTTGTTTAAGCTGATCAAGAATATATATAGTTTATAGGGTCGGAGCTGCTTCCTTCTGGCTGTTGCATACATTTGCACAAACTCTATATAATCTTTGTACCTTCGGTACAGAGTATAAAAATGGTTTGAAAATGAAAATAATTATCTGATATCTTAATCCTTCTTCGATATCTAAGAAGGTTGTGTAAAAATTTCAAATCGATCGGTTCAAGCTTTAAAGCTGGCGTTTTCTCATGCTCAGTAGGAATACCTGTGCTCGCCTTTTTTAAAATTATTTAGCCTATCTCCCGAATTAACCTCGTTTCCATCTATTTGGAAGGAAGCATTGATTATACCTTTGTAAAGAGTGAGACCAAGTACACTTCCTTGAAGAACACAGTCTCTTAAAGCCCTTACGCTAGACTTAGCTCCGACAAGGATCATAGAGAAAGCTCTCTCCTTGAGGAAACGTCGCAATATTTCAAAAAGTTGGGAAAGAATTAAAGTCCATCGTGACATCATCAAAAGCCTGTTTTACGATTTAGTGGTTCCGGTGTGTGCCATAAGACGTCCCTAAAGCCAAACTGGTACGGAGGGATTCTATAATTTACTTCAATATGCGATTTAAAAGACTTCCTTCGAAGAGAACAGAAGACTAATAGGACGGTAAAAGTCCGCATTTGTGGGACTCTTTTCAAAGACTTTGTGAGATAGTAAGAATTTGAGGTTTAAAATAAATGAAAAAAATATATTTTTATACTACTTTATATATTTTCTTAAATTTTCAAAAACAAAAAAATTGAAAAAAATATTAACGAATAAATGAAGAAATAAAGAAGAACCTGAACCAAAGATTCATAATGCCGAATTTAAAGGTTAAATTTAAGGGAATAAAGAAGCGTGCCATACCACCATACCATAGCTATGTATTTTCGGAAAAAGTAAACAAAAAAGACCCAAAATAATGTTGAGGTTAACAAAGGCCCAGGTTTAAATTAAAATAAATAAAAAAAAAAGAAAAATCAAATGCGTCCGTGCTGTTCGAAGGCGAACAACTGACTGAGAAAAATGCACACAATTTTAACCAGGTACAAAATGTGGGAATTACAGGGCCTACTTAGTTGGACAATTTTTTTAAAATTTTAAAATTCAAAATTCAAGGCCTACTTTGATAGAAATTTTTTTGAAATAAATTAATTTTTGAGTTTAATTGGAAATCAACTTAAATTTTCTGTATTTTTGTAGAGATTTTTGAACATTTACAAAAATTATTTAAAAAATAACCGTTTTTTAGCTTATTTAAAATAGAAATTGCGCATCACTGTTGTCATTTCCAAATTAGGTCACACCTTTTTCCTTGCAATATTTTTTGGCTTTTGTCAGTTACGGTCACACTAATTTGGTGTGGTGTACACGCAGCATATCTAGCGTCGTCGGCTGCAAAATTGTTAATTTATTTATGTGTGTGCAATTTTTTAATAAACAATTTGTTAGGCAAACAAAGTCGTGAACAGTGAGCGTACAACAATAACAACTAGAAGCAGCCCCCCCCCCAGTGGCCAGACACTAGAGCAGGCGGCTGTGCCTGTAAGGTGTGCAAAAAAAAAAAAAAGACAAAGGGAGGCAGGGAAACCATTTAGAGGGTGAGTTTAAATAAATCAAAGTAACTCTATTCACTTGATACTAGACAAGTTAAGTCAAGTCTTTGTTAAAAATATTTTTGCCAAAATTTTGCTTTTGTTTGACTTTTTGGCGCAAAGCGAATTCACCACACCGGTAAATACAAAATGTGCTAAATTTGACCTAAACGCGTTTCTGCCTAAGCAAATGCAACTGGCAAATGGCTGCATTTTTTGTTGTTTTATATTAACTATTTAAATAGTTACAATTTTCGGGTGATATTTTACACAAAACATTTAGGTAAGTGTGGTGGTTGCATTAAGCCTGCCCATATATGTGCATGTGTATATGTGTGTGAGCTAAAGTGGCTGGCCTACCCATATATGTGCATATGTGTGTGTGCGTGTGTGTGCAAGCCGGCTTTGATTTTTCTTTGAGGTTAGATTGAAATTTCCAAACAAATTATTTGTTATAGTCATGGCCTGGGCACCCTCTACCACCTTTGAAGATGATTTGGTTAATCTCCAACCCGAATTTAATTTCATACATGGCCAGGTGGCCTATGAGCTGAAACTACAAAGGGAATTGGCCCCTCGTCCTCCGTCCACTTATGAGTATCTCCACAAACGGGCCGAACTTAATGCACAGCTGGAACAGTTACATGGTGCCCGAGGCAGCAAATCCAAAGAAATACGCGCCAGCCTGGCCATGATGGAGCGTATACAACAAATTGCCGGGACCAAACCCCTGGGGGAACATGCCACCCTGCAGGATTGGGAGGATACCAGCACTGTGGAACAGGAGACCATAGCCATGATGCGTCATTTTAGCTTAAATTCCTTGGCGGGTTGTAATCAATTGGCACCGCCGGATGAGCATGAACTGCCCAAGGGTAACATACATGTCATGCATAATGGACGCCATACATTTCCTTTAATATTGGATCCCAATTATTTTGCACCGCGTAAGACACGCCAGGCTGGATCCAAGGATTCCGATTCGGGCAATAATAGCTCATTTACGGATATAAATCAAACGATTAGCAGTGAGGATAGCCTTTATATAACGGCCAAAACACATTTAAGTAACAGCAGTCAAGAAGAACAGGAGGAGGAGGAGCAGGAGGAGGAAAGTTATGTGGAGATACCCTATAAACCGCTGGAAGAGGAACCGGCACCAGCTAAAAAATCACATCGTCGTTTGAGTCAAAGGGAACGACGTCAAATGCGCCAGAAAAGACGCCTTTATAATCTTTAAGTTTCAAAGTTTTTTTTTTATAATTAATTTTTAATTTCAACCATTTAAGGCACATTTTCTCAGTTTCAGTTTACAGATTTTTTGCATATTTTTCTTATCGATAACAGTTGCTTAAATAAGTGGCAACGCTGTGTTATCGATATATCATATTTTGCAACTTTGCTCTGGGCAAACTATTCAAACAGCTGACTAGGAAAATTTTTGCAAAATTATTTATTTTTGTAAATGGAATTTTGGATTTTGCTAGTAATTCAGTAAATAGCTTATAAGGGTCTTCTACCTTTGAAAATATTTTTTCTACTGATTTTTTTGTTTTGCCTTATTTTATAACCGTGGACATTCCCCTTTCATCCCCTTTTAACCGTTTTCAAATATTCGAAATAGTTTAGCATTTATATCCGTTTTAGTGGAGCAATGTTCTTGCTAAGTGAGTATTTTCAATGCTGCTGAAAACTTTAACCGCGTTTTTCTCGAAACCACGTTTTTTGACCTGGTAGCCATGATTGGGCCAGTTCTACGGAACCGATTTTGATCAGCCATGTTGCAATCGACGCAGAATTGATGTAATTCTGGCCCGTACCTCAATCATGAGGAAAAACATTTTTTTACTATTTTTTTTACACTAAACAACAACAAAAAAACGTCGAAAATCTAATTTTTTTTTTTTAAATTTGTAAAATTTTCAAAATAAAATTTTTTTTTTATGATTGAGGTACGGGCCAGAATTACATCAATTCTGATCATAACCTCATTTACCGTTTTCAATTTCGATAATATGGAGTCCCGGAATCATGGCCACCACCTCTACACCTTTTTTTTTGAGGCCTTATTTGGCAGGCCGATAACTTTTTGAACAGCCCTCGAATTCCAACATTTTTTTTTTATTTTACTATTTAATTAATTAGTAACACAAAACAAAAAACCATATTGAAAAAACTCTTATGGTTTTCTCTCCAGAATTTTTGTAAAAAACACTCATAAAACACTCGTAAAAGGTAGAATACCCCCTTAAGGGGATCTTCTACCTTTAAAAAAAAAAATTGTTTCTACTGAACCGATTTTGATCAGCCCTAACCCGTACCTCAATCACGAAGAAAAATATTTTTTACTATTTTTTTTACACTAAACTACAAAAAAAAACTTGAAAAATAAAATTTTTTTTTAAATGGCTTCCAATTTTTCAAAAAAAAATATTGAAAAATTTGATTTAGCTACGTGGCCAGAATTACATCAATTCTGATCATAACCTCATTTCCCGTTTTTGATTACGAGATCCTGGAGTCCCGGAATCATGGGCACCACCTCTACACCTTTTTTTTTGGGAGACCTTATTTGGCAAGCCGATAACTTTTTGAACAGCCCTCGAATTGCAAACATTTTTTTTTTTTCTCTTTTAAATAATTAATTAATTACTCAAAACAAAAAACCAAATTCAAAAAGCTTTTATGGTTTTCTCTCCAGAATTTTTGAAAAAAAACAAACAATTATTTTTTCCAGAATTTTGAAAAAAAAACCAAATTCAAAAAGCTTTTATGGTTTTCTCTCAGAATTTTTGAAAAAAAAAAATTCAAAAAAGCTTTTATGGTTTTTCTCCAGAATTTTTTGAAAAAAAAAACCAAATTCAAAAAGCTTTTATGGTTTTCTCTCCAGAATTTTTTGAAAAAAAAAAACCAAATTCAAAAAGCTTTTATGGTTTTCTCTTCAGAATTTTTTGAAAAAAAAAAACCAAATTCAAAAAGCTTTTATGGTTTTCTCTCCAGAATTTAAAAAAAAACACTCATAAAACCATGTTCAAAGGTAGAAGACCCCCTTAAACTTAGATATTACATATTAAGGGCCTATTTCTCATATTCTACATACCACTAGCTGTCAATAACAAAGTAAATTTTAAGTAATCAGACACTTAGCAGCTATTTAAATTATCTAGAAATTTCCAGTACACTACCGTTTAACTGTTTGTAAAGCTATTCAGGCCTGTTCCCGTTTCCAATTTCGATCAAATAATGTGTAATCGATTGTCCTATTCGGCGAATAACTTCAAATTTCCATTTATCTTCATCTTGATATCAAAATATATAAACCGTATTGTCTAATCGTTTCTTGGAAAATAAGACCCTTCACCAATTCCGATTGATCGAATTCGGAAACGAGAATAGACCAATTTAATTCACCTATCTGAGGTCTTATATCAGACGTCGTCGTCCAAGACGCAGGCGGCCGAACACATTCGGCAAATTCACACAGACACGAGCCGAACACATGCCGAGCCCTTCGCAAAGAGAGTAAAAATCAAGCAAAGCCAATCAGTGCTCGCCTAGCCTTCAACAAGGTAGGTTCGAGCCGCTTTGCGTCGCATTATATTCGCACACCAATACACTCTCACTTTTTTGCCTCGCTCTTTGTGACTAAGGCTGTCTTATATGATAAAGCTGATAAATACCTTTGGTAGTTGTGAGTTAACTGTAAAAAAAACTTCGATAAGTAGCTCATTTAAGAATTTAGATAGGGTAGTACATGGTGGAATTATATAAGGTGAGGTCAGTAAATAGGCTGCCTCTTTTTAGGGTACCAATGGAGTGGTGAAAAGCAGTCAGTCTGAATGGTGAAAAGCAGCGGCTGTCAATGTGTTAGTGTTCATTGGTACCCCGCTCGCATGGTGAATTTGTGATGACTCTACCTTATATTATTATACCATGGGGTTAGTATACTAAAACTAAACAACTCACATAAGAAACTCCTATGAGAACTTAAACGGGATTTACACCATGAAGCAAACTTCATGAAGTTTTATTAGTAGGCGTGAAATTTAGATGAAATCTTTCAGACCTTTTAAACGAATAGTAAAGAAATTCATAGAAATCTCTCGCCTACTAAGAAAACTTCATGAAGTTTGCTTCATCATGTAAATCCCGTCTTAGACACGTGAAAATACAGCTTGAGGTTTTGCCTCAATTACCCACAAACCTCACAATTTGTTAATAAAATAACGCAATTTTTAACCATCAGTTTCACACTTTATCCTGAAGCTGAGAAAATGCGCCTTAATGTAAAAAATGTAAAAGCCGAGCTTCTCTCACTCTCTTGGCTCTTGTGTCTTTTAATTTTCGCTCAAGAGAAAGGCAAGAAAAGAAAACGTAGGATGGAGAAAATATTCCACAAAAATATTTAATATTAGTTACTAAATTGCAAAAGTTAAAATGAAAATCAAGCTGTTAGGTTGAAATGCATCCAAAAAGAAGAAACATTTAGACTGAAAAGCCTTATGAAGAGAAATATTTCATATATAAAAATATATTGTAAGTTATAAAAGTGGAAAATAAATATAGTTTGTAAAAGTAAAGTATAAGCAAAAATATTTCAATCTTATTCTCAAAAGCGAAAAAATTTATTTTCATTTTATAGAGTTTTTTTTTTTTAGTTATGCACGGAAATGAAAATACTCTGAATTCAATTACATTCCTGTAGATTTAAGAGGGCATCACGATTTTGATTTCATTTTGTGGTTTTTGTTAGTTATAAAAATTATTTCAACTATGGTACCAAAAACAAATAATAAATTTTTTTTTACACCCCTATTTAAAACCCAAACTGGGCACTTTAAGCTAAGGTCACAGGCAATTAATTTTGTCCTAACGTGCCATTACTTTACATTTTAAAGTACTGTTAACGTAAAGCTAAAATTTATCCAAAGTAAGTATCCATATTTTCGGCCTATTTTAGCAAAAAATGTGGGCAAATTATTTGCTTAGCTTATAGCTTTATTTAAAAATCCTAAAAGCAGGTTTAATATGCAACCTTTTTTTATTTATTTGATGGTATGTTAATTTGTAATTTTTTTTTTTTTAATAAAATAAGACTTTCAAATATTTTCCGTATAAAAATACCATTCACTCTTTTTGACTCAGGAAATCATGATTTACTCCTTCATAAACTGTCTTTAATTCAACGATTTAAATCTTTAATGTACTAAAATTGTTCACTTTTCTTTCGCGGGAAAGTCATTTCTTTCCATTTCCGGTTTTGTAAAAATATTTTTGAATTTTGTGAAAGAAAAGTATGAAATTGAGCTGGCTATCGTTCACTAAGTTATTTCGTTGTTTTTTTCAATTTTAACACGATTTTTTTATTGTGTAAAACATTTTATGAAATTATATATGGTTCATTTTAGTTTCCAATACCTTTTGCCATCCTTTCGGGAAAGAGATTGATTCCCAGTGTGGTTTTTGATGGCCTGATTTGAGGTGAAGGTTCTCCCATCCAAAAATTGATCAATTCAGGCCTCTTCTGTTTGAGTGCATCACTCAATTTGTCCAGCCTGATTACAATACACTTCGGGTGAATTAATTCGTGGTATTGTCGGGCAAAAGCTCAAAATACTTTCTCATGGTTACTAACTTCACAGAAGATGACAATAGCTGGTGAGGGTGACGGCTGCGTTAAAGCTAAAGGAGACTTAGTTTGTCTTAGTAGCATTTTTTCTTTGGGCATGTTTCTTTTATAATCGAAATAAAGAGGTTTATCTGTGTCCTCCCCCCCAATAATTTCATAATCCTTGACGGCGTCCCGCCAATCAATTAAATCGAATAATCTGTTGTCAGAGACAAAAGACATATTGAGGACATATTGCTCGAAGCATCAAAATAAATGTAAGTTTGTTCTCTCATCATGTTATCAATACCCAGCAGCAGCTTCTTCGCTTCTCACCCGATGTGAGAGTGTGAACTTCCTAAAGACAACAACAACAACAAAAAGGCGAGGAATAAATCAAGCAAAAGCCTAGCCATGCGCCAACTGCAAGTTTTTCGGTTTCCCTGGTAACCGCGTGCGTCTTTTGTTTCCTTTTTTTTTTTCTTTTTATTATTATTCTTTTTGTTTTTTCTCTTTGTTCTCTGTGTGTGTGTTTGTTGCCAAGCAAAAGTTGTTGTTGCTGGTGGAATGGATGCTGCTGCTGATGCCTGTAGCTGCCGCCGTTGTATTTTATGCATAAGTACCCCAACATCATGTATTTTCCACAGTTGTTGTTGTTGTTGTCCGTTACGCAGATACATACATAAATAAATATTTATGTAGTAGTCAGCAGCCAAGTCGAGGGTAGACACAACTCACATCCACACGCTATCGTCCATATATATATATATTATTTACATACAACTGAAAACTTAGACAACTAAGCGGAGAGAGTGCAGAAAGAAAAGTTAAAAAAAAAAATAATCAAAAATAAAGAAGTTCGACAAATGGCGCAAGCTATTAAAATAAATATGTACCCACCTCTCTCTCTTGTTTAGGGTGAGCCACTGTTGGAGCTTTTATCATTTTTGATTTTCAATCTGTAAAATTTCAAAAATATTTTTGGCTAAACCTAATAATTCAAAAATATTTAATCAAAACGATGTGAATCGTAGGTGTGTTAAGTTTGTGTGATTAAAAGAAACACGACAAAAACGGTGACTCTACTAAACTCTACAGTATGAAAAAAATACTAATTCAAAAATTGCTTGAATATTCTGACGTATACGTAATATTACATTTGTAGTGATTTATCTTTACTTATGTAACTGAAGTGGTTTTTAGCGCTTAGAAATATCTTCCAAATCAGTGAACAACATTTTGTTCAGCATTCTTTATAATGTTTACTTTAAGGACCGTTCCTTTGTTTCACAAAAGGCAATTCGATTTCAAAATCAACATACATTTTTAATATTTTTTTTTTCAGAAACATTAACAATTTTTAATTCAAATAGATTAGAGGAGTGAATTTAACGACTCTTATGTTTGATTACATTTTGCTAACCTTATGCGCATAAAAAGTAAGTTTCGATAAAAGCATTTTTTTTTCTTCCGAAAACTAATTTTCCTTGCTCATGGTACGTACGTAAATTAACTTTCAAAATGGTTTTTTAAAATTTTGTCACAATAATTTATATAAATGGAATCACTTTTGAACAGCTCATGAGTATCAATACAACGTCAACGTGTCTTTTGTATGATGTATTTTTTTGTCGATCTGAGTACTAGGCTTTAGGGGTTACATGGGTTTTGAAATATAATATTAATATAATAATTAGACATGGGATTTTTAAGTAAAATCATATTTTAAAAATTAGGTCCAATAAAATTTTTTATTTCATATGCAAAGTAAATTATTTTTAATCCTTATTCATACATATAACATATTTGCATATCTTCCACCATATACATATTAGATTATGCTAACCTATTTTGATCTATTTTGAAATATGACAAATACTTTTCTATATTCTGAGAGTAAATATATGCTTCCAAGTAGGCATCTGCAAATCCAAATGTTCTTGTATTAAAGTTAAATAAAGTGAATAATTGTTGTGTGTTCTTAAAAGCGATATGCCAAACCGAGAATTACGTTTTCAGGGTATATTAGTTTAGGTCGAATTTCGGAAAAAAAAACGATTTGAAAAAGAACCCATACACAGAAGATATCAGAGTTACGAGAAGCTGTTGATAATGATTGTCTGTGGGTAAATAAACTTTGAAGTCGGAAGTACAAATAGAACCACTTCATTAACGCCATATTTAGTTCTTGGAAAAAGATAAAAACAATGTTGAAAGCGGTGCTATGTAAATTATGATCTTCTCAGTCTCTGCCCAAATTACGTGCTTCATAGAATTGCAGGAGACTCTACATTCAGTAATATGTGTCCATCGTGGGAAAGTATTTTTAAAACTAAGAAATAAATACAAAGATGCATTATACATAAACAGACCATCTAAGCCAGAGGTGACCAATGCCTTACGAATCACAACTATATTTTAATAAACTTTTTTTTAAATATTATGATGCACAATTTCATTTAAAATGTAAAATAAGTTCTCATATAAGAAATGCAGATGTTGACATATTTTGATCTTTTTTGACCTCTTTTAACCTATTTCAGTATATGCTCATACCGAAAAAAAAACAAATTTTAGATATGATCATTTTAAATAATTACTAAAATGTATTGAAGATTTTCAAGAAAAACTTAAAAATCCGATGTCTAATAATAATATGTACATATATCTAGGACATTGTCGCAAACTTTCGCAATAAATCAGGGACCAGACCGTATTTTAAACATGGTTTTTGAGGGATATCTCGGATTGTTTTCAGTTTAGTCATTGTTTTATTTCAGAACCTGTTCATCTCTTTTTACTTCTTAGATTAAAAAGAACAAACTTTATTGTGGAAAATGCTCGTGCTAATGATATCTGGAACAGCTTTTTAAGCAGGGTGTCAAAACGGACTGAACCGGAACCGTATACCGAAAAGAACCGATTGAAACTGGAAACCAGAACTAAAAGTTTCTTTATTTTTTTGCGTAATAATAAATGGAACCGAATAATCGAAAAGAACTGAAACATTGTACCGGTACAGTTTCGGTTCTGAGTTTTTTTTCTTATTTCATTTTTATTGCTTCAATCAGGGATTTTTCAGGGTAAAACGCAGGGAAACGTAAGCAAAACTTACAAATGAAAAGTTAAGACCATCTGGTATATACTGAAATTTTCAATAAAAATAACAATTTCATCTTATTTCTTTGCATCTATTTTGGTTCAATAAATTCCAAATATTATTAATTTATCCTTTATTTTTGCATTTACAAAGGAAACGAATTAATAATGGACCAAATGGACTAAACCTAATAGCAGGGTTAAATTGTGATCGGTAACTTTATCTGAAAACAGTGTATTTAACATTTCATCAGATATCAAAAGATCTTCTTGCTATTCTTCTTCTATTATTAGACATTTTTTTCAGAGGTCAAGTTATTATGTTTAATTTTCCTTCTTAATAACTACTTTTTTGTTGTGCAGGTTGCTACCATCTCTATTATATCTTCGGATTAAAGAATTTTTAAACGTTATACCGGTTCAACCGGTACGTACCGGTATACCGAAGTAAAACCAAGGTACCGGTACGAAACCGAATACCGAAATAAACAAGAACCTAAACAGAACCTTGTACCGAAACATTAGTTTCGGTAATTACAGAACTGGTACCGGAACCGAAACTCGATTCGGTTTGATTCCCTGACTAAAACTTAAAACCGGAACCGTTATTAATTTTTTTTTAAGAAACCAGTATTTTGAACCGGTGTTGAACCTTTATATTTGGAACCGAAATGACCGAAAAATCCATTTTGTTAGGTTAGTATAAATCAAAATGTTAGGTTAAGTAAATTAGTGTAGACATGAATTTTAGGTACTTTATTTAAAGTGTAAGTCAATATTTTTAGTATCCATTTTTTTATCAATTATTTATTAATGTTTCAAGAGTACAAAAAAAAAAAAAAAAGTCGAAAATTTAAAAAACTGTGAGCCGATGAAGTGGGGGCGTCAAAAATTGGCAGTTGAGTTATGACATGATTTCAACCCTCCTAGTCATATGAAATGAAAAAAATAAAAAAGATTATTAATCTGCAATGATGTCGCAAGAATCAGAACTAGCGATGAGTGAAAAAAATTTTTGACAATGGCGACTGTTTGAAAAAAGACGATTTTTTACCATTTTTTGAGTTTCTCGAATTTTTTAAAATGGTCAAAATTGAAATTTGGGGATGAGGCTAGTTCCAATTCTTGAGAGGTCTATAAAGAAGATTCTCTGAAACTTTCAAGTGAATCGGTCCAGTAGAACTCGAGAAAAACGCATAAAGCAGACGTTGTCACCCAAGACGTAAGTCAACACTATTGAAAAAGTCTGTTCCGAGACAAACGCATAT
The DNA here is from genome assembly GCA_018904225.1 of Lordiphosa mommai. Taxonomy (NCBI): domain Eukaryota; kingdom Metazoa; phylum Arthropoda; class Insecta; order Diptera; family Drosophilidae; genus Lordiphosa; species Lordiphosa mommai. The sequence goes on along the minus strand of JAEIFT010000330.1, from coordinate 22,609 downwards.
TAAAGTCTCACTTTTTGCCTCGTTTGTAATAAAGTTCGCGTAATGTCTTTTTTTTCGACTAGACCCAACCAAACCAGTTTGGAGGCCGGGTCAGTAAAATGTCTATAGCTCCGAAAATAATTTAAATTTTCAAAAAATCCTCTCGTAGACATATTCTTAAATAGTTAAACTTTGAAAATAAAAAAAAATAAAAAAATCGATTTTTTTGAAATTCTACACTAGAATACCCCCTTAAGGAACCATTTGGTATATACTGCAATTTTTAATCAAAATAACAATTTCTTTTAATTCTTTGTATCTATTTCCGGTTCAATATTTAACCAAATAACAAAATACTTGTAATGTAAAAACTAGTCGTTGAATTTTTCTTATTTGGCATTAACAAAGGATACGAACCAATAATTTGACCAAATAGGCTTAACCTAACAGCAGGGATAAATTGTGATCGGTAAAGTTCTCTGCATTCATATAAATAAGAAAGCTAAAGCATTCAACTTTTCAAGTCTGTTCGAAAATTGGAAGTATTGTGCTGAATTAAACATTTATTTCATCTGAGCTACGACAAGATGGCGTAGGGCTAATTCAGGAGGCGATTCGGCAAAGCCGATGATAGCTTTTCTCTATTTTGAATGTTTCTTTGCAAATTTTTCGAGTTCATTAATATTGTTATAAAATTTCTGAATTCATATAGAATACCGATTTATAATTTCAATTTATTACCATAAAATTCCAACACAATTGAATTGATTGAAGCCAATCGACCTCATATAACAAGTTTATTAATATGTTAAAGAGGAATCTACTTTCCATTAGCCACATTTCCCTGTAATACAATAATAAGGTTCACCCCATTTAAGCATCAATTCTTACGCATAGAGTGGGGAGAGTTTTGCCTACGTTGACGAAGTTACCTAAAGGTGTGTGTGAATGTGTGTGTACGTGTGTGTGAATAAAGCAAAAAGTATAAATGAAAAAGGAGCAACAGCCCTCACCGGCTGCCGGCTGGCAGCTAAGTCAACGTCGCTGTTGCCGCATTGAACTTGAGAGGCTCTCGAGAAGAGCAAGAGGAGAGGCAAGTTAAACTTGAAAGATTTTGTGCGAGAGACAACTTGCAGCCGCCACCACCACCACGAGCAACGGAGAAGAGGAAACGTGTTGGATATTTGGCGGCTGCATTCATCCATCCACCTTTTTGGCGCGCGCAAGCGTAAGCTCACTCTCTCTCTCTCTCTCTCTCGCTCTGAGTCTTTGGAAGTTTCTTGTGTCTGGGCAGAGTCGGCTGACAGTTTCATTTCAACTCTGAAACAGGACGAACGGCTTGGCCACAGGATAAAAAATACAAATAAAAGTCAGCTTTACTACTAACCAAAGTTCGGATAGTTGTAGTATTTGGTAGTATTTCAAACAGACTTCAGTGTAGATACATAGATACATTATGGAGGCTTGGATACCCGCAACGACTTCTCCGAGACATTTTTCAGTGGTGACTTTTTCACAATGTTCCTTTTTTTTGCGACTACGGTTCGGTGCGGAGTATGTCGTTTCGCCGTTTTTGCCACCCGGTGGTTGATGAGGATGCCGCCGCCGCCGCCGCCATTAGGCAAAAGCTCTCATGGAATACAAAAGAAACGCAGATGACACACGGGTAATTAAATTAACTCTTACTTAGGAAAATTGTCTGGAGTCGCGAAAAAAAAAAAAAAAAAAAAAACTTGCAACGCTGGTCTGGCCACTTGTCTGTCTGTCTGACAGCCTGTTATGTCCGTCCTTCCGTTGTCTGTATGTGTGTGTGTGTGTGTGTTTTATAGCCATGCAATATCTTTTTTCATTTCTTGCTTTCCTGTTGCAGAGGCCACAGCCGCCGCCGCAGCAGCAGCTCCTTCTTCATGTACAAAAAAAAAAAAAAAACCGAACGTTCAAATTGAAATACTTTACAAAACTCGTATTTGCTTAGCCTTATCGGCCGCCGTGCAGGCAAGTCACAGTCTCAGTTGTATGTGAGTGTATTTTTTTTTTTGTCGCTGTTGCCATGGGCCAAGTTTGCAGCATGCGGCGGCGGCGGCAGCTATGGGGAAAGCTGCTGTGTAACCGGCCAAAATGATGAACGACCCTGTCAGGAGATTTCGTTTTTTTTTTTCTGTTGTGTTGTTTCTTTCTTTGTCTATCTTAAGTAGATCAGGAAAAGAATTTTCTGTAACTCTGATTTAGGGATAAAACTTTAAATGAAAAGCTTAGATAGACTAGGGGCTATAAAACATTGCTTAAATCAAGCTTCAAATCACATCTTATTTTAATTAATTGAAGCTTAAATCTTCATTTAAGGACGCCTTTTATCCTCTAAAATGTAAAGTACTAGCTGAGTTGACCTGCCTTCAGCCTCAAACACTTCACAAACCTTTATTTCAAGCTATTTACCCAAAAACCTTCCTTGGGGTACATTTGTACCCCAACGTCAAATTGAAGAATATTCATATATTAGTCTAGTCAGCTTCAATGTTTCTTTAATTTGTCAAATTTACAGCTGCAAACCCTAAAAAAAGTGTATATCAGCTCAGTTGAGCAAGCCTACAGCCTCAAACACTTCACAAACTTCATTTCAAGTCATTTACCCCAGATTTTTCCTTGGGGTACATTTGTACCCCAAAGAAATTTTAACGCCAAATTGAAAAATATTCATATACTATTCCAGTCAGCATCAATGTTCTTCTTCTTTGTGACTAGGCTGAAAAGCAAAGTGGTACAAATAGTTGGTACATCAAGTATTTGTTGCTTGTCAATTTTAGAGAGCTAAAATCCAAAATACCAGCTCCAGTTGAGCAAGCCTACAGCCTCAAACACTTCATTTCAAGTCATTTACCCAAGATTTGTCCTTGGGGTACATTTGTACCCCAAATAATTTTCTGCTCAAAATTGTAAAATATGCATATACTATTCCAGTCAGCATCAATGTTCTTCTTGCTTTGTCACTTTCAGGGCTGAAAAGCCTAAAAATGTGTATACCAGCTCAGTTGACAAGCCTAGAGCCTCAATAACTTCACAAACTTTCATTTTAAGTCAATAGCTCAAGAAACGTCCTTGGGGTATATTTGTACCCCAAGTAATTTTTAACACCAAATTGAAGAATATTCATACATTAGTCTAGTCAGCAAGAATGTTTCTTTGCCTTGTCAATTCCAAAAAAAAAAGGTTCGGTTCTCAATAATAAATAATTTTACAATCGAATGAAATTCTAATTGAATTGCAAAGAAGGGAATTTTATGAACAAATATCAGATATAAAAACTATCATTGATGTTATTGGTTCTTTAAAAGTTGTCAAAGAGAACATATAGAACACCGAAAGGTCTTATAAACAAAGACTTCAAAAATATTGTGCTTACTAATTATTACATGGGGGTTTTCCACCAAAAGGTCCACTGAGACCAAAAATTTTAAAGTTTTTCAAAACCCCTTGCTTTGTGATATTTTCATAGGAAAACAGTCAAATTGTACTTATATAAACTAATTTAACATTTATTTATAACCCACTTCGAGATATTCAAAGCAAAGTCGCGCAAGCTCAACTATTCTCAGTATGATATATCCCCTGCACTTTTTGTTTTGATTATTGTTCTTTAATGTCTTTCTTTTTATGCATTGACTTTTGCATTCTTAAATCTTTCCAAGGATACAAAGAGTCAAATACAAATGCAAAAGAGACTATGCGATTGGTAAATAACGTAATTTTTGATTTGCTTCATCGCATTTTTCGATGTCCCAGGCGACATTGAAAACAACATTTATTATTTGTGCGTCAAAAGTACATGTGGAAGGCTTACCAATTGAGTACAAATAGTGATTTTTAACAAACAATTCAAATAAAAAGAATCATGCTGAAAATGAGAATATTTGTGATCTGGGTACTTATATAAAGTTGGTCCCGTGCGATATCGTCAGTGTGAAATTAAAAATTTTTCTCTACATGAATGATTTTTTTTTGCAAATCATGGTTTTTTATTTTTGATATCTAAATGAGCAAAATGGCGGCGAAAAATTTAGAGAGCCTGCATACGTTAGGAGAAAAAAATTAAAGTACGATCCAATATTTAAAAAAATTTTTGTTTTTTGTTATTATGCGAAAATGAATACATTGAAATCTTCTGTTGACTTAAAAACATTTTAACTCCGCTTATTTATATATAATTTAAAAGAGTTACTGAAATAACATTATTATTATGACGGAAGAAAATGTCCCATACGACATGTCCTGTGCGAAAGTGCTTTAAAATTGAATTTTAAGAAATGTATAAGTTTATTTTGGGTACTATGAAAACCGTTTTTAAGTGTCATCAATGTGCAATGTTCTAAATTTAACAGATTGAAATATTGCCAGGATTCGCTAAAATCGGCTTGCTCAATTGTTGCGCAAAAACCACTTCTGTTTTTGTTCCGTGCGAATGCCTTGGTTTTTTGTAATTATCTTGAAAAAAATTAATTGCCCAAAATCAACCTTAGCACCAATTGTAGGGCTAATTAAGAGAATAAGTTAAGCTCTTTGTCAAATAAAAATACGTTTTATTTTTACTTTTGGCTTCCATTTCAAAAGTGTCCGTCAAAAAGCCAGTTCGACATAATGGAACGCCCAAACTATTTTCTAAGAACTTTTAACTGCATCGTAGATATCCGGATTAAAAATCAATCCCAATCAATGTATATAAAGGTGGTCAATCCCGATTTTCTCAAACCAAGTGCAAAAGGTTTTATATGCTTCCAATTCTGATAATTGGAACGATCGGTCGAAAAAACTTTAGGGAAAACTTTTTGATTTCCATCAAAATCGGATGACTATATCATATAGCTGCCATAGGAACGATCGGTCGGAAAATAAGTTTTAGTGAGAAAAATTTTTTGTTTTTCATCGTAGCGTCACTAATCTTGGTATATGATAGTTTTATATGCTTTCACATAATTCTGGAAAAAATTGATCAAAATCGGATCACTATAGCATATAGCTGCCATAGAAACGGTCGGTCAAAAAACTAGTTCTAGTGAGGAAAACTTTTTTGTTTTCCATCGTATCGTCACCAGTTTTGGTAGATATTAGTTTTATATGCTTTTACAAATTTTTAAAAAAAATTTATCAAAATCGGATGACTATAGCATATAGCTGCCATAGGACCGATCGGTCGGAAAATGTGATTTACTAAGAAAAGTGTTTTTTTATGGTATCAAATTTTTATTATCAATTATTTCAAAATTTTAAATATCTGATATCTATATCCTATATATATTTTCCAGTTAAATCAGTTGGAGTAAAAGTTTTTCAAGTGTATTAAAACTTCGGCACAGTCGAAGTTAGCTTTGCCTTCTCGTTTTCTTAGAAATAATGAAGATTTCTTATCAAAAAGTGCTCTTTAAGTGCTTTGGTTAATTGTCAGGGCCAAGTTACTCCATTTTTAGTTTAACATTAATTCAAGTTTTACAGTTCTTGATTAATACTTACTTCTTTTAAGCATTTCGGTAAAGAAAAGCAAAGAAAAGTAAGCTTAATTCAAAATAAGAAATCCCCTCAAACATTTCCTCTTTTTTGGCCCGATATATCAATATTACAACCAATTGACGGTCACGAACGCTGAAAAACATTTTTATCCCCTTTTGTACCCCAAAAGTATGCTCTAAAAATCCAAAAGCTTCATATACCGCCCCCAACTCGGCAGAGTAACAAAGATTATTCCACTAAACTTGGCCCATTCGACATGCATTTTGCATCTATGACAGCAAAGCTAATGGTTTTGGCTAACCATCATCATTACGTGGCTTTTGGGCATTAGCCAATAAAGAACCGGCATCAACTGGCTGGCTCCACCACCACATATCATTTATTTCTGAGCTCGGAGGGGCGCTGGCGACTAGTTTTTTTCCTCAGGTTGCAGCAGCAGGCAACTTGACTCGGTTTTTTGCCATTCCACTAATCCATGAAAATTTCAGTCTGTGTGTATGAGTGTGCGGCTACTCCAATCTCCCTCTCCTCTCCCACTCTCCTCCTTCGTTTGACTCTTTAATTTTATTTGATTTTTACTCTGGCGTTTGTTTGTTTAGGATTTTGTTCGTTGTTTTTTTTTTTGTTGCCTTTTGGAGCAGCTGGCATCATCGTCGTCGTTGTAACTATTGGCAACTTTGGCCTTTTCCTTTTGATTTGTGCTTGATTGCCTTTTGCTTTGGGCCAAGGGAAAGTTCATATTTAGGCACTTGAAGCGTTTGTGGAGAGACCCTTGATTTTCATTCAACTTAATCAAAATTTAAGGAAAAGATTTGATCGAATGTCATTTATAATGATTGCAGGAAATCTGGGCAAAATTTTCTTAAAATAATCCTCGCAAAAAGGCTAAAGTCATTTATTCTGTTTAATTTTCAATGATTTATCAATTGAGGGCCCAGCTTCTATCGTCTTACCACTTTTCAGAGGCTCGTGGTACAGAAATCCCTTCTGGCAATGCAGAGCATTACCTTGTCAAAATCACCGAATTTTTTAAATGTTTACTTAGAGGTAGTGTTGGGATGTTCATGAGTGAGTGAACAAAAAAGAGTTGTTCAGTAAACTGAACAAGTGAACATGTTCAATACTGCAATTTTTAATTTTTGTTCAGTGATTCTTGTACATTGATTATTGCTCAGTGACTTTTGTTCAGTGATTCTTGTTCAGTGACTGTTCTCTCAGTCCAATTACTCACTACTCAGTGACTGTTTACACTATTGTTCTTTCTTGTTCAGTGACTCTTTTCTCTTACTCTGTCTTCACCATTGTAACCATTTCACCGAGGTTAATAACAAAAAAATTTAAAAGTTTACTTCAGTATCAAAACGGCCCGGAACAACTAAGCAACTGAACAATAGAACAAGTGAACAAGTGAAGAAGCGAGCAATTGAACAACTTAGCAACAGAACAAATGAACTACGAAAGAAGTTAACAACAGAACAAGTGAATACGTAGGTTGCTATCTATATTTCTGGCCTAATAATGAAAACGCGAATATTTATGATCAAAAATGGTTTTATTGTTTTTCAAAGTATTCTTCAGCAAGATTTATACACATTTGCATGCGCTCAAACCAATTGTCGAAGCACTTTTTCCACTCCGATTGAGACACCTCCAAAACATGGTTTTTGAACTCTTCAACAGCATCTTCTGGCGACGAAAATCGTTGACCACGCATTTTTTTTTGGTTGATGTGCGGAAATAAAAAGAAGTCATTGGGTGCCAAGTCAGGGCTGTACGGCGGATGACCCATCAATTCGACGTTTTGGGCGGTCACAAATGCGCTGTTGTGAGTTGATGTGTGAGAACTCGCATTGTCATGGTGCACAATGATCTGTCTTCTGTTCGATTTTCGAATTTCTCCGAAGACTTCAGGCAAACAAATTGTGGTTTACCACTCAGAATTGACCGTCCTACGTTGGCTTAAGCGGAACAGTCGCCACATGACCAGTTTTACCGAAGAAACAGGCGACCATTTGCTGAAGGCTTCATCCACGAACGACTTTCGTTGGATTTGGCTGGTCTTCGAAGACCACGGTTATCGATTGCTGTTTTGTTTCAGGCTCATAAGCATAGATCCATGATTCGTCACCTGTGACGATCTTATAAACGTCTTTTGAAACACCGCGATTATATTTTTTCAAAATTAATTTGCACCAATCCACACGAGCCTTTTTTTGAGCGATTGTCAAATTGTGCGGGATCCAACGAGAACAAACCTTTTTTACGCCCAGGTGTTCATGCAATATCGAATGTATGCTGGTGTAAGAAATGCCCAAGGATAACTCTAGTTCACGTTATGTCACATGACGATCTTGCATTATCAGTTAACTCACGGCATCAATGTTTTCTGGCACAACGACTGTTTTTGGACGACCTTCACGACCTACGTCTTCGAGCGAGCGTCGCCCGCGATTGAATTCATTAAACCAATTTTTCACAGTGCTATAGAATGGTGCTTCATCGCCATACAAAGATTTAAGTTCATCGTTGCACTCTTGTCGTACTAATCCACGACGAAAGTTGTGAAAAATGATTGTACGAAAATTTTCACGAGTTAATTCCATTTTTCTGCCGAAGTAAGTTTTTGATTAATCGTTAATCGATATCAAACGTGGTCACACATGAAAGAGTTGTATGGAGCTTTTATCGATAAAAGTCCAACTTTTTTTGAGAAAAGCCAATTGGTCCTAAAATGGCTAGAAGTGACCTAGGCCAGAAACTTAAATAGCAACCCACGTAACTGAACAACAAAGCGATTTAAGTGATAAAAAGAACAAGTGAACATGTTCCGTGAAATGAATCACACAACTCTACTGAGAGGTTTAAATTGATGCAGCAAACTCTCGATAAGCCTCACACAACTTTCAACGATTATAATCAGATAATTATCTGCTGTCGTTGATATACATATAATGAGATTTTCATTCTTACTAAGGGCTCAACAGAAACCGGTTTATTTAGCTTTGCAACGAGCTTTTACTATTATCAATGGGCTGACGTCGCTGTCGCTGCATTTTTTTTTTTTATACACAGTATAAAGGGATAAAAGTGTGCGCGTGAGCGATACACATTCACGTGACGCACGATTCACGGAGTTAAAATCTCTTGACTCACGATTCACGCACACAATTCAGACTTTTGCCAGGGTCACGAATGATCATTCTCGTTCAACCACTCCTGAATTTTGGTGTGGAAAGACCTTAGTTATATCGTGGGTTTCATAGCCACACTGCGCTTTTTGTACGAAGTAGCTGCGAGCAGCAGATTCACAAAATCAAAAGGAAAAAGGAGTTTTAGGAATAAATAATATTAATTAAATACAATAAAAAACACATCTCGTGAATAATGCATGACTTATAGGCACGATGAATAACTTTAACACGCACGGATCACGGATGCTCACGCACAAAAGACTGTGTTTTCGCAAGATACCATTTCTCAAGATTTCATTGAAACGTTTTATTTCACGTCAGGCGCGCACCTCTAGGTAGGGACGTACCAAAAACTGCTTTAAATCCTTTTAATGATAATAAATCAATCTATTAGTGACTGATAAATTCGTTTAGAATGTCTTTTCAGTTCTTATGTTAAAATACACTGCAAGAATTGATAACTTTGGCAGATTCACTGAATGTACGTCATTGAAACATTTGTCGAAAATCCCTCAATACACATTTTCTGAATGTTTTTGCACCACTTGCAACTTATAAAAGATCTGTGAAAAGTTACCAAAAAATCTTTAACTTTCTCTAGTTTTTAACTTTAAATCTTTTGTTGATTTGTAGCTTACAAATTTAGTAGCTTAAAAACTGTATTTGTATGCCACAACAAAACTAGTTTGCAGTTAGAATTGTCCCAAAACATACTTTTTCAACTTTGTGGTTTGCATTTGCAAAAACTTTTTGTAATAGTTTTTCCTTTCCTTTCCTTTTTTTTTTTTCCTGCAGCAAAAGTTTTAAAACTTGTCCAAGTTTTTGTGGAGTTTCATTACTCATCCAATCCATCCCTTCCATTTTTCCCTACTCTTGCATAGTTTAGCTTTAGGCATTCGACACGTGCTTCCATTAGGGTAACACATGTTGAATAATCTTAAAACATATTTTCATCATTTAGTAGACACTTTTGACAGTTTTAGAAAAATAGTAAACTCGAAGGAAGTCATTAAAAATGCAAAACCTAATTTAAAAAGTTTTCAATAATGTGTCAAAAGAGAGAGAACTCCCACAGGAACTCCCAACGGGGCAAAGATGCGCATACCTTTTTCTCATCTAAAAATAGTCGTGAAATACGTAAAAAAAAAAAAAGGTAACGCAATACACACACACACACATACGCACCCTATATTAGTGTGAAGGAGATAAAAAATTCCACTCTGTTGAATGTACGAAGAAAAAGAAATGTTAATAGTGTATGGCCTGTTGAACAAGCCAAAGCAACAGCGACAGAGGAAGAGAGAGAGAGAGCCAAGCAGAGCTCAAAGCTTTGGTGTACCGGCACAGCATCAGTAGCAGCAGCAGCAGCAGCAGCATCATCAATGCCCGGCGCAGGCTCAGAGAGCCATAATAACGACGTCATATAAAACGATATAGAAAGAGCAGAAGGGAAGGCAGGGCAGCTTTGCAGCCCAAGTTTAATGTACGCAATATGCTGTAAATGACTAAGCAGAGAGAGAGGGGGCAGAGGGGCAAGGACTGTTGACTATTGATGTTGAAGATGATGATGATGATGCTCTCTCTCTTCCCCCTCACTCAATGTAGAATATGCATAGGGTACATGCATACCTACATTCAAATATACATATCGAAAGAGTGTACTGTGGTCAAGAAACATACAAAAATGAACTTTCCAAATTGATGAAACTACAATACTTGGATCAAATTAAGATAAATATGTTTATGAATTGATAAATGCATTGTAAATTTCAATTTATAAATCACTTCCGACCTATAGATGAATGAAAAAAATAGAAAGTTTGTAGTGAAGGCCGTAATAACTAGGACGGTAACAATAATAACTTATATTTAGCTATTTTGAAAGTTTATTTTTAAGGACTTTTATTTTTCGCTCCGCAGACAAAAACTTTATATTTTGTTATTAAAGACTTTTATTTTAAAAGACAGTAGATAACAGCTTTTGTCAAGATTTTTGTGAAAAAGTCAATTAACATCAGTTACTAAAGTCTTTTTTCTGTTACTCAAAAAAATAACAGTAAGAAAAACTTATGTTAAAAAACTCGTGAATAAAAGAGAGTCTTAAAGAAGTCTAACTGAGATCTATTAACTGAATTTTATAATAAAAGTCTTTTAATAACTGTTATTATCTGAGTGATTAAATAATAATTCTTATGTTCTGAGTAATAAAATAAAAGTCTTTAGTAACTGACTTTTATTGTCTTAAAAACTGTTTAAATGAGACTTCCAATAACCGTTATTTACTGTTTAATTAATTAAAAAGTCTCTCATAACAGTTATTAAAAGAGTATTAAAGTATGGGTAAAAAAAGTTTATTGTATAAATAGATGGAGAAAAAGAAAAACAAACGATTTCGTTTATTTCTAATAATTTTTCCACATCAGCTTCATTGTTTTACTCTTATAAAGTTATATTCCGTCCCTGGTATTCACATTAAACTGGTTCACAGTGACCTCAAATAGTTTATAGAAGCTGAAAATTGTATATGTCGGCTATATAATTTCCAATCTTTTCTTTTTTCTCCATATGTGGGTCGCTTACACACACAGAGTATTTTAACCAATTTCTAATATCCACCTAGATTTGAAAAACAGGAAGATAAGAAATTGTCCTCAAGCTGTATTTACACGACCTAATTTTTATTTAAGTTTTCGTCAGACCTGAGTGTCAAAAACTAAGCTGAGCATCTCAGTTTAGCATTTGTCATGCCCAAGAAGAACCTCAGTTAGTTACAGAACCATTGGTTCAAAAATCATCTAGTTCCTATATAAGCATTAAGTAAGAAAAGTGTTTATCACGAAAACAAAAGTATTAAAAATTAAAATTACCGTTCCATCAAGGAAATACTAATGACGAGATAGCCAAGGAATCAAACAGAATGTACAAAATAAAAATGGTGGCAACCCTAAATAACTAATTTTATAGAGAAGTCTCAGCCTCCTTTGTGTTTTTTTCTGCCTCTTCAATACCTTATACATAATCCAAATTGTGCATTCACTCAGATTGTTGAACCAGTTAAAAGGTATACAAAAAATATTTAGTTTTATGGCTACTAAAATAAATATATTCCACAATTATTTTATTCAAAAACATAGCATACTGATAGGCAGAAATCATGATTTTTATTTGTTATACAAAAATATACACATTTGACTTCTTATTTGATTGGGTCATGTCGATATCTAATCTTTCTGATAAAAACAACCACTTGTAGTTTCTTTGTTAAATTTAAAAATTATTTGACATACACAAAAACCAAACCAATAGTCAAAAATCGATTTGAATGTTTATCGGTTGTAAAAAAAACTCAGAAAGTGGCAACGCCTGAGCGCTCAGAACCGGCTCTATTTCAACTGATCAGATGATATCTAGCTTCGAATTTTTCTCTTCTCTTCTTGGTCAACCTTGATTAGAAGTTGAAATCCAGATACTAGGTTCGGAGCAACTAATGAGATTTTAGCATTTTAACCGTCACCTTCACCAGCTATTGTCAGTTGGAAAAGAAATAGCTATGAACAAGATTTTTAAGCTTAGGCATTTGATTCGGCATGGTGGCATAAAAATGGTGAGAAAAAAGCACAAAAGTTGTTAGTTCAGAGCTTTTGCTGGACCTTTCGCAATATTTTTAACTGATACTGAAGATATATATCGTGTATCGAAATAAAATCCAGGAATGATTTAGAGCTTAAAACCTGCGATAAATTCATTTGATCCTGGATCGGCCAAATCTTAACCGAATTTCTGCAAACATTGGACTTAAAAAATAAAACCCCATCTTTTCTAAAACCCAAGTGCCTCGTAGGGTTTTGAACCCCTCGAAATGAGAAGAAGCCCAAAAAATTTTAAAAGTTCCTTGGAATTTCGAATTGGTTTAGTAAGCCCACCCGATTCGCCTAGGTAGTAAAACCCATGAGCTTGTACTGGGAAACGGGAACGGACGGGCCTGAAACGAAAGTTTTAACAAATCGTGACGATTCTATAATAAGTATAAAACTTTTTTAATGATTTATTTATTATAAGTTATGTATAAAATCAAAATGTTACATTGGTATTCTTTTTTGTTTTTATACACTTGAAAAGTGTATATTAATTTTGCCCAGAAGTTTGTAACGCATAGAAATATTCATTTCCGACCACATAAACTATATATATTCTTGATCAGGACGACGAGCTGGAGTTCAATTCCGTCTGTCCGTCTGTCTGTTTCTACGCGAACTAGTCTCTCAGTTTTAAAGCTATCGAGCTGAAATTTTGCACAGAGTCTTCTTTTACTGCACGCAACTAATATGTCGGAACCGGCCGAATCGGATGACTATATCATATAGCTGCCATAGGAACGATCGGTCTAAGAACAAGTTCTAGTTAGAAAACTTTTTGTTTTCCATCGTAGCGTCACTAATCTTGGTACATGTTAGTTTTATATGCTTTCACATAATTCTGGAAAATGTATCAAAATCGGATCACTATAGCATAAGCTGCCATAGGAACGATCGGTCGAAAAATAAGTCTTTGTGAGAAAACTTTTTGATTTCCATCGTAGCGTCTCCAATCGTAGTATATATTTGTTTTATATGTTTCCACACAATTCTAAAAAAATTTATAAAAATCGGATGACTATAACATATAGCTGCCATATAAACGGACGGTCAAAAACTACTTAGTGTGAAAAACTTTTTGTTTTTTATCGTAGCGTCCCCAATCTTGGTATTTATTAGTTTTATATGCTTTCACATAATTTTCGAAAAAATTATCAAATCGGATGACTATAGCATATAGCTGCTATAGGAACGATAGGTCAGAGAATGTGTTTTACTAAGAAAAGTTTTTTTATGGTATCAAATTTTATTATCAATAATTTAAAAATTGTAAATATCTGATATATGGATATCCTATATATATTTTTCTAGTTAAATCAGTTGGAGCAAAGTTTTTCATGTATTAAAACTTCGGCACAGTCGAAGTTAGCTTTGTCTTCTCGTGTTTTTTTTATTTAGGATAAAGTTTAAGGGTTCCTTAAAACAATGTATACCTCTAAAATATTTTGCTATAAGGTGTCGTTTTGTTTTATTCATTACCAAAAAATTTACGCTTTGAAAGGCTTATTAAAAGCTAAAATTGATTGGTGTTTTTGCCGACCACTGTCTTAGAACCAAGTTTTATATAGCGGCTTTATCGAATTTGCTGGACCTTCCATTTTAACATTTTCCTAAAAAACACAAAGAACAAAAACAAAATTTCTTGGATTCAAATATCTTCGTGTACAATATAATAATCGGAACACAGTACTGTTTATCTTGTGTCTTTTAACAATATATTTTTCTTGTTAGTTGAAGATTTTGGTTAGACTTCGATGATCGTTTGCCAGCAAAAGATGAACAGTCTGAAATCTTTGAAATCCATTTATAAACTGTGTTAAGAGATGGCGTAATCGCTAGAAATTTAAACGCTTTTTTACGTCGATGGTCGTCACAAAAGGTAACGAATTTAGTGGAACTTTTTCTGACCTTTTGTTCAGTATTTTTACGTTTTCTGGAACCCAAAATAGAATACCGTAAAAATTAAAAAAAATGATGTTGTTTATAAAGAAAACTTTATCATTTGAAATATTTTGAAATAAACGAAATTATCTTTCCCTGAATTGCTTAAGCAGCTTAACATCCATTTCTAATCTCCTTTTTCCACTTGTCATTGAACCACTGTGCTTGCCTATTCCTTTGCTTCAATTTGGCACTGCCGAAGCTTGCTCTCTTTTAAATCAAAAAGTTCTAAAGCGCCTGCGCTCAGCTGAGAATCGTCGTTAGTTAAACGAACGAACCATGACCATGCCAAAGGATGAAATATTAAAGGCAAAATGGCAGAACAGAACAAAAAAAAATACAAATAAAAAAGTTGACAATATTTTTGCGCTGTGTACACCACCACCACGAAGTTCAGCATCCCCATGTGCGCTGCGTGTGTGTGTGTAGAGCGTAAATGTGAATGACAGCGCGCGCGGAACGTTGTGGAATTTGTGAAACACACACAAATTGGAAATAGTTGTTGTTGTTGTTGTGTGACTAATGGCCATTTTTGTTTTTGCTTTGACAGATATGCACGAGGTTGCCCCAGCTTCGGCAAGCAGATGACGACACGGACGACGCGGCACATGGCGGCAAAGGACGACACAGGATACGGGCAACAGGATATTAAAGCCGCATACATACAAAACAACAAACAAGCGTAAATCTAGAAAAATAAACACGACATGGCGACCGTGCTAACAGGTACAGCCGGAGCTACCCGTGAGTTTGTCGAGGGCTGGACACTGGCGCAGACTCTAGGCGAGGGTGCCTATGGCGAGTAAGTATAACCAAAAATAGCGTCTCCTCCTATCTGTCTGTCTGTGTGAAGTCAATAAACCGGAAATGCTGCTGCGAAACGTAAGAAGCAGCAAACGCACTTTTCCGGCGTAAAATGTTGTTGTGCGCATGCCCCGAATCCAGCAGCATCCGTTAACGGAGAGTACCCGGGAACACTGACTGCACCAGGACGGAACAGTCGCTACGCGAACCAGCAAACTGCAGCTACTAAATCCTTCCTTCCTTCGTGCGTCTCTCTTTCTCAATTTTCTTAATGCAGAGTCAAGTTGCTTATCAATCGTCAGACTGGCGAGGCTGTGGCCATGAAAATGGTTGATCTTAAGAAACATCCCGATGCTGTGATCTCAGTGCGCAAAGAGGTGTGCATCCAAAAGATGCTCCAGCATACGCATATATTGCGCTTCTTTGGCAAACGCTCGCAGGGACATGTGGAGTATATATTTTTGGAATATGCCGCCGGCGGAGAACTATTTGATCGAATTGGTAAGTGTGAATGGGAAATTGACAATTTTTACGAATGTACAAAACGCCTAAACACCCTGTTGCCCAAAGTCGTTCGTTTGTTGCTTTTTATATTTCTGACACTATCTAAGACGGGATTTACATGATGAAGCAAACTTCATGAAGTTTTCTTAGTAGGCGAGAGATTTAAATGTAATTCCTTACTATTCGTTTAAAAGGTCTGAAAGATTTCCTCTAAATTCCACGCCCACTAAGAAAACTTCATGAAGTTTGCTTCATGGTGTAAATCCCGACTAAGAGACTCGATTCTGTCAAATCCCTTCCTTAGTGCTCGCTATCTTTTGTTTTTTTGACGTGAAACATATTTAATTTCAGTGCGGATATGTAGGTTTCTATCTATATTTCTGGCCTAATAATGAAAACGCGAATATTTATGATCAAAAATGGTTTTATTGTTTTTCAAAGTATTCTCCAGCAAGATTTATACACTTTTTTAAGCGCTCAAACCAATTGTCGAAGCACTTTTTCCACTCCGATTGAGACACCTCCAAAACATGGTTTTTGAACTCTTCAACAGCATCTTCTGGCGACGAAAATCGTTGACCACGCATTTTTCCCTTGATGTGCGGGAATAAAAAGAAGTCATTGGCCCATCAATTCGACGTTTTGGACGGTCAAAAAGGCTCTGGTGTGAGAGCTCGCATTGTCATGGTGCACAATGATCTGTCTTCTTTTGTTCGTTTTTCGAATTTCTCCGAAGACTTCAGGCAAACAAATTGTGGTGTACCACTTAGAATTGACCGTCCTACGTTGCTCAAGCGGAACAGTCGCTATATGACCAGTTTTACCCAAGAAACAGGCGACCATTTGCTTCGAAGTGCTTCTTCCACGAACGACTTTCGTTGGATTTGGCTCGTCTTCGAAGACCCACACGGTCGATTGCTGTTTTGATCCATGATTCGTCACCTGTGACGATCTTATGAACGTCTTTTGAAACACCGGGATTATATTTTTAAAAAATTTCTTTGCACCAATCCACACGAGCCTTTTTTTTTGAGCGATCGTGGCAAACTTGGGGTAACGAGAACAAACCTTTTTTACGCCCAGGTGTTCATGCAATATCGAATGTATGCTGGTGGAAGAAATGCCCAAGGATGCCTCTATCTCACGGTATGTCACATGACGATCTAGCATTATCAGTTCACGCACGGCATCAATGTTTTCTGGCACAACGACTGTTTTTGGACGACCTTCGTCTTCGAGCGAGCGTCGCCCGCGATTGAATTCATTAAACCAATTTTTCACAGTGCTATAGGATGGTGCTTCATCGCCATACAAAGATTTAAGTTCATCGTTGCACTCTTGTCGTGATAATCCACGTCGAAAGTTGTGAAAAATGATTGCACGAAAATGTTCACGAGTTAATTCCATTTTTCTGCCGAGGTAAATTTTGGATTAATCGTTAATCGATATCAAACGTGGTCACACATGAAAGAGTTGTATGGAGCTTTTATCGATAAAAGTCCAAACTTTTTTTTTTGGGAAAAGGCCAATTGGTCCTAAAATGGCTAGAAGTGACCTATATATTCATTTCCGACCCCATAAACTATATATATTCGTGATCAGGACGACGAGCTGAGTTCAATTCCGTCTGTCTGTCTCTCTGTTTCTACGCGTACTAGTCCCTCAGTTTTAAAGCTATCGAGCTGAAAATTTGCACAGAATCTTCTTTTTACTGCACGCAACTAATATGTCGGAACCGGCCGGATCGGATGACTATATCATATAGCTGCCATAGGAACGATCGGTCGAAAAATAAGTTTTAGTGAGAAAAACTTTTTTGTTTTCCATCGTAGCGTCACCAATCTTGGTATATATTAGTTTTATATGCTTCCACATAATTCTGAAAAAATTTATCAAAATCGGATGACTATAGCATATAGCTGCCATAAAGTCGGTCAAAAAATAGTTCTAGTGAGAAAAACTTTTTTGTTTTCCATCGTAGCGTCACTAATCTTGGTATATATTAGTTTTATATGCTTTCACATAATTCTGAAAAAATTTATCAAAATCGGATGACTATAGCATATAGCTGCCATAGGAACGATCGGTCGAAAAATAAGTTTTAGTGAGAAAAACTTTTTTGTTTTCCATCGTAGCGTCACCAATCTTGGTATATATTAGTTTTATATGCTTTCACATAATTCTGGAAAAATTTATCAAAATCGGATGACTATAGCATATAGCTGCCATAGGAACGATCGGTCGAAAAATAAGTTTTAGTGAGAAAAACTTTTTTGTTTTCTATCGTAGCGTCCCTAATCTTGGTATATATTAGTTTTATATGCTTTCACATAATTTTGAAAAAATTTATCAAAATCGGATGACTATAGCATATAGCTGCCATAGGACCGATCGGTCGGAAAATGTGTTTTACTAAGAAAAGTTTTTTTTATGGTATAAAATTTTTATTATCAACGACTTAAAAATTTTAAATATCTATATCCTATATATATTTTACCGGTTAAATCAGTTGGAGTAAAGTTTTTCAAGTCGAAGTTAGCTTTTAAATTTAAACATCGTGAATGATTCCATGTGCTGACTTGGACACTTATCTTAACTTTATTTGTTTATCCACCAAATCCAATAACCTAAAACGATGTTATAAAAAAAAAACTGGTCCATGCTCAAGGATACCTTTGAAGCTCATTATGGTATATGTCATGGCACACCACAACCCACGCCCACAACCCAAATTACAAAACCAAAAATGACAGACAGACAGAGAGATGGTTGGGTTCTGGACGACACATGCCAAAGCTCCCATATAGACGTCGCCCAGACGCAAATATGCCAATAAATGTTTGTGCAGCAACAGAGGGAAAAAGGGAGAAAGACGAGAAAAAAATATGTGGACAAACGAAGACACATTTTGGCGTGGGTTGTGTGTGTGTGTGTGTGTGTGGCAACAACAACACATCCCAGTCAGTCAGGAACCTGGCAACAAATCAAAATGACAAGATACAGATCTTGATTACAACACACACAAGTTGTTGCTGTGTTCCAGCGAATTGCAATGACAATTTGGCAAATGTTGAAGTGAAGCGAAGGGGAAGAGAGGTGCAAAGTTCGTGGCATTTTCATAAATATTAACAGCTTGCAAAAGGTCAGCGAGTGAAAAGGGTGGGCGTTGGAATTGCATTCACACTGCGGTTGCATTCTATGTGGTGGCTCTATATGGCTGAATGGATGGATGGATGGATGGATGGCTGCTGCTGCTGGTGACTGGCACAAGTGTTATAATCAGCATCAGAGGCGACGACGGCAGCCATATTTAGACCCACAACAGGCTAAGCCATTTTTAATGATAACTAGAGATGAGAGCGTGGCGTGAGATGAGAAAAAGAAGTTAGGGCAGATGATGGTAGCTATATCACCATCATCTCTGACCAACTTGGGAGAAAAAATATTTTTTTAAAAACAAAAAATAGGAATAAAACCCCAAAAGCCGCGGCCAAACCTTAACAACTCTATCTGAATTAGATGAGCTGCTAAATTAAAAAAAAAAATTTTTGAATGAAACCATCGTGATAACTCAAAAAAGTAATGATGCAGTTCGATTCCCAAGGCCCGAATTAGGGGAAAACCGTTGAAGTTGGTCATGTCTTTTTTATTTTTTGAAAAACATTCGATTCTGATAAGCCTGTCAAAATGCACTTGGTCCAGCTTTATGCTAATCAAAGCGAAGTTTGACAAGGTGGTTAAACAAAACGGCTAATACAGTATCAATTATGGTTTATTCTTAATCGGGGTGTCAAACCGGAACCCAAAAGAACCGGAACCGTTATTTATTTTTTGAGAACCGGTATTTCGGAACCGAAATGACCGAAAAGAACCGAAACATTGTACCGGTACAGTTTCGGTTCTGAGTTTTTTGTTATTTCAGTTTTATTGCTTAAAAAATTAAGTACTTAACACTTCTGTTAGCAAAACCTTACAAATGTTAGATTAAGGGACCATCTGGTATATGTCAAAATTTTAATAAGAATAACAGAACCGAAGAATAGAAGAACCGAAATTCGATTCGGTTTGATTCCCTGTTCTTAATATGATTGTATTGCATTTGTGTTTGGGGAGATTAGTGCACTGCAACCATTATTGATAACTATGTCATCGGTGTACCCTTGACATATTATGCCCCGAGACGAGAGTCTTTCTAAAAGTTCGTCCACATCAGTAGAGAGAGTACTCCTCCTTGAGGGCATCCTCTTGTGGTGGTAACAGTGATGGTTTTCCTGTCTTCTACTGCGGAGGCGAGTCTATCCATCTTCCAATAGTAGGGTACCCCTTCTGGTGAGGGCATTTTTGACAGCACAATGCGATGTTATCGAATGCACCCTGAATGTCCAAGTAGGCACATAAAGCTACTTCCTTATCCTCTTTTTTTCTAGTTGATACAATGCCGTATCAGTTGACTGTCCTGCTCTATACACGTGCTGTGTTGGCTGGAGGGGAGTCTCCTTTAGCAGCGTTTGGCGTATACTATTATCCACAAGCTTCTCTAGTAGGGCTGCCGGAAATAGTATCGATATATCGAATGTCGATATTTTCGTCGAAAAACGATATATCGATATCGAATATTTTACAAACGCTATATATCGTATATCGAATATTATTTTTGTGATATTTTCGGCGATATTTTTAAGTTCTCCATGAAAAGAAAAGACAAATTGCCAGCGCTTTCCGACTTGGAATGTGTGTTTTCCGACAAGAGAAGCCTAATAACCGATAAGCATCTAAGTCCGTGTTTACACGATGAAGTTATCTTCTTGGAGAGCTCGTCTTCAATTTTCGTTGTTGAAGCGGTGTCTTCAAAACTTCATGCGCTTTTACACTAAGAAGTTTCTTCATGAAGTTGATTCAATTCGCCTATAACTTACGATAATCGATAAACTAAATACATAGCCTTCAAAACCATAAAAAAGCAATTTTACCTTTTTTTTTGGGTTTTGAGGTCTGTTTGTAGATTTTAATACAGGCAGAATTTAGTTTTAAAATCCGCTTCAAAATGACACCTCAATTATTGAAGTCCTGTTTATTCTAAAGAAAAAACTTTTTTTAATAAAAAATATCGATAATATCGATATATTTATTTTGTCAATAAAATATCAATATCGAAACTATACTTTTTTAATATCGAAAAATATCGATATAGATATTTTTCAAATATTCGACATCCCTATTCTCTCACCGTCTGAAGGACTTAGGAGATTTGTAATATCTTCCTTCCCTGCTTTGGGGATGAAGACTACCCTTGCTCTGCGCCATGCTTTCGGGATGTATCCGATTGCTAGGCTACTTGTCATAATTTTCCTGAGGAGAAGTAGAAGTATGTCCCTCTTCTTTGCAGGAACGCTGGGTATATGTTGTCCGGTCCAGGGGACTTAAAAGGGCTGGAAGGTTTAATTGCCCACTCAAGTCTTTCTGTGGAGACAATTTTTATTTAACTCCGAATCCAAACGGCAAAGTTTTGGGAAGCTTTTCTAGGGCTAGTTACTTCACAGCTGGTGCCAATAGCTGATGAAGGTAACCAGTTGTGTAAAAGTTTTAAAGACAAATCTTTTGTTATTAGATGTTCCGAGGCGGGATTGAACACAGACCTCCCCCACTATAGGCCACATGGGTTTCTGGCAGGAAAGAATACCGTAACTGGAACCGTTTACCGAAATAAACCGTTTCGAAGGTATCGGAACCGAAATAAAACATTTTTTAAGAACCGAAAACCGTTATAATTAGAACCGAAAAACACCGAAACATAACGAATCGGAAATACCGGTATTGTTTTTTTACACTTGAAAAGTATATTAATTTTGCTCAGAATTGTAACGCAAGAAATATTCATTTCCGACCACATAAACATATATTATTGATAGGAGAACGAGCTGGTTCAATTCCGTCTGTCCCACTGTCCGTTGTGTTGTTTCTACGCGAACTAGCCTCAGTTTTAAAGCCATCGAGCTGAAATCTGACAGAGTCTTCTTTTACTGTACAACTAATATGCGGAACCGGCCGATCGGGACTATATCTTATAGCTGCCATAGGAACGATCGGTCGAAAAATAAGTTTTGTGAGAAAACTTTATTCGAGCGCTCCAAGCGTAGTAAAAAAAAAAGGAAAATTTTTTATTTTACATTCATTTTTTTGGATTA
Source organism: Lordiphosa mommai (assembly GCA_018904225.1). Taxonomy (NCBI): domain Eukaryota; kingdom Metazoa; phylum Arthropoda; class Insecta; order Diptera; family Drosophilidae; genus Lordiphosa; species Lordiphosa mommai. Next base: position 871 of record JAEIFT010000330.1, on the reverse strand, counting down.
TTAGTTTTATATGTTTTAAAAAATATGATATTTCTATTAACTGGCGTGATACTACTTTCAAGATAAAATTTAAAATATATGATATAATTTCAAATAAAAAAAGTTTCCCAAAGATAGTTGTTGATATTATTTATTTATTATTTGAAAAAAAAAATTAAAAAAAAAGAAAAAAAAAAAAACAAAAAAACTTCTTCTTTTTAAATATATTTTGATTAAAAGTCGAAAGATGTTTTAAAAAGCGAAAAACTTATCTTTGGTTAAAAATCGGGAAAGATATATAGATTTGAGGGTCATTTTCTCATGTTTTTGGTTTTAAATCTAGGTGGACATTAAGAAAAGGAATATTGTCTTCCCTTTAAACCGTTTTTTAAGGCCTAGATTGCTTATTTTTTTACAATGACACGCATATAATTTTAAAAACGGCCTAGAAGTAGGCAAACATTTGAATTAATATCCACTTAGATTTAAAAAAAAACATGAAGATGAGAAAACGGACATAGCTTGACAAAAACCGCGTATTTGATATTTCTTAGTTGCATTAACAATTTTACTTCTATGTATAGGCTTCCTAAAGTCAGTAACTTATGCTTAGTTGAGACTACAAATTCCAGAAGTTTAAACTGGAAACTGATTTTTTTTTTAAAGTAATTTCGCTGAAATTTCAATGTGCAATTACTTTTTAACATTAAATGGAAATGAGAACACGGCTGCATGGCACGTTTTCATCTCTAATTGGCCTCGTCGTCAAACATTGATGCGGTTTGGCGCCTGTTGGGTATGCAACAAAAAAGTATCAAGTGAGCGACAGGGCGAGAGTCAGAGAGTGCATGTGTGTGTGTAAGTGTGTGAGTGAGTATGTGCCATGAATGGA